>PVKE010017891.1:0-30208 GCA_004027555.1 Craseonycteris thonglongyai
AGCGCTCACTTTGCAGCGCCGGGGACCGAGGATCGAATCCCGGCCCCGGCCCGTGCAGAACCATATGCTGAACTGGGAGCTCCCCCAGTTCCGTTCTCTCTCTGTCTCTGTATCTCTCTCTCTCTGTCAAAAATAAAAATAAATAAAAATATATTTTAAAATAGATCAGCGAGATGAAGGAAATATTTACTTTTAACCAACAAATTAATATTTATTGTTTGAGTCACAAAGATAACATAACAAGATCAGTTAAGACATAGTTCTCTGCCTTCCAGGGACTCGGAGTGTAGGTAGCAAAACAGACAGGGACTTGGTAATCAAAGCACAACACAGAAAGAGAAATAAAAAATTTACCTGAAAAGTGTCATGGGGGCTGAAGAGGGAATCCTGCAGTAGCTGAGCACAGAAGACTTTATAGAGGAGATGACATGAAACAAGTAGAAAGATAGGAAGTGACAATCCAGAAAGGAGAAATTGTGGAATAACAACACAGTCAGGGGGCGCAGAAATAGACAAAGACTTCTCAGGTACCAAAATGGAACAAAAGATCTATGTTCAAAAGACGATGGTTGAAAAATTAAGGAGAGAATTAAAACAATGTAGAATGTTTTGTATTTCTTTCAAGTTACTTGGAACCTTCCTGCTAAAGACCAAATGTGTGTGTCCCCCAAGAATTCATATATTGACGATCTAATCCCCGATGTGATCATATTAGGAGGTGGGGACTTCGGGGCAATGAGGTCACAAAGCAGCAGACACCCTGACACCAGGGTGCAGAAAGTGGTCTTTACTGTAAAGCGATACCTAGTGGAGAAGGGGTAGCTTATGCTAAAAAACCTAAACTCCTGGATCCAAGGTTCAGGACAGGTTTTTAAAGGTTTAGGGGGAGCAGACATGTGGAAGCGTTGGCCAGGCAACACTTATGGTAAGGGCGGGGCCTCAGCCAGATCTTCCCGGACAAGGACGCTTTCCTTCTGAAAAAGTTCTCGAGCTCAAAGTCCGATTACGGGTCTTGGAGCAGCAGGTCAGCATTCTCTCCTCTTTGCCGGCTTCTGCTGCAGGACTGGCTGGTTTTTGGTCTGTTTTTGCTGAAAAGCAACTCCGTTTTTTGTTAAATAGGGTAGGACCAGTTTAAGCTGGTTCTGTGGTTACCCCAATGCACAGGACATAGCAAGAACATGGCCATCTATACATGAGGACAGCGGCCCTCAGCAAGATCCAGAATAGGCTGGCACTCTGAGCTTGTATTTCCAGCCTCCAAAACTGTGAGACATAATAATAATTATTATTTGGGTTAAGTCACCATTCTATGGTATTTCTTTTGTAGCAGGCTGAGCTAAGGTTCCCATTCTGAGGAGGACAAGAATTCTTGAGATCGAGGGAAATTTGTGTCTTTTTCTGGAATCCTTGAGCTAAATGTGGCAGGTAAGTATTTTATAGAAAATAAATTCTAAGAGAAAAACAGATATTAATAATGATAATAATTATAATGATGATGATGTAGTTCATTGAATAATATTAGTAAATTCTCTGGATTGAAAATACCATATTGTTTGTTATGAAATTTCTCAATTTAGCACAGAATTGAAATGCTGATGATAGGCAATGTGTCAAAGTTTTGCTGAAATCAGTACACTCCAATATTTCTGGTGATGTAAATTGTCAAAGCTGTTTTGGAAAGAAATATGAAAGTACAAAATCAGAAAATATATACTATGCATGCAGTCATACACCTTGAAGTAGCAGTCCCGTGTCTGAGAATTTAAATGAAGAAAAATTTCCACAAGCCAAAAGTACTGTATATTTAAAGATGTTTATTGCAGCATCATTTATAACAACTAGAAAAAAGAAAAAAAGAAGCATCCAACAATAGCCTAATTATAGTAAGTACATTGTAGCATAATGACCAAATGGAATATGAAACACAGATTAAATATCTATTGAAACATGAGAAGTTTAGTTAATGTGGTGTTTAAAAATGCAAACATATGTGTATATTATTACTCTTGCTATGTAAAATTATGTGTGTGTAGCAATAAAAATTGGAAGAGAACAAAGACAAATGAACACTATATAAGATGCTTGGAAGGTAGGATTTTTCTCATTATATTTAGAGTTGCATTAATGTTTTTATAATGATGTTTGGATAAAAAACAGCATTTCAAATGGCTGTCATTTATTAAATGTCTATATTATGCTAAGCACTGTACATACTTTATCTTGTTTAATTCTCACAACATCCTACAAGGATGGTACCATTATAATTGTCTCCATTGAATTTTTTTTTCAAATTGATACAAATGTATACTTTAAAAAGATAAAGTATTAAGAATAATTAGGAATAAATGCAATCTCCTGCCATTTCAGCTTTAATTCCTTTTAACACTTTAGCAGTTTCTTGTGATTTATTCCTAGTTCCAAATCATGTGATATTACTATTTATAAATTTCAACTTTAAATATCATTTATTAGAATTCAGACATTCTTTTAAAATGCATTTCTGAAGGGAAGCATACAATTGATACACCCTGAGCAAGACTCTAAATGTCCTGTATGCTAATCTCCATCTCAGGGTGTGCTTGTGGGCAAACCTGAAACATCCCAACCAGAAACTTCCACCAGAATGAATGCATAGAAGTTTTATTCATGAAGAAGAGTGTGTGTGAGAGCGAGAGAGATTCAGAGACTGGAGCTGCACTGCTTGTGGAGAAACAGGAGGGTGGAAGGCTACTGCAGTTCCTTTGTCAGGACCTCTTTTTCGTGTCTTCGCGGGACTCTTGTAAGAATGCTCCTTGCCTTACGAACTTTTCCCGTTTTGATCTGCGTTTCTCTGGGTGGGTTTCCTTGTCAAGACTGGAAGGTCTACTCCATGCAGGTAACACGGACAAAATCATGCACATCATTTCAGGCCACCTCGGTGTCTCCAGGGCCAAATTCCAGAACTCTTCACGTTACTGTAAGGTCCTTCGAAGAAGAACCACACGCAAAGTTCAAGCAAACAGATTTATTAAGGGAAAGCTGCCAGCTGAGCCTAAAGATGTCGTGGGCGACTTCTGGGGGTTGGGAGAGAGTCTTTATAGGCGGGAATGGGAAGAACCAGAAAGGGGGTGGGGGAGGAGTATCAGGAAGAACCAGCATGCAGGTTGGGCGGGTTTTGAGGACAATCTGGCCTCAAGTCCCAGCTGCCTCAGGGTGGGGCAGAAAGTCCCCACAGGCTTCAGCAATGGAAAATCTCTTCAGGGAGGCGCCTGAGGCTGCGGCTTTGTCCTCCTGCTGATGTTTTCTCCTCCCACCATCACGCCCTTTAGCCTTAACATCATCCCAATAACCCAGGAGAACTAGAAGGAGAGCAAAGTGAGTGGGCCTGGGGAACGTTCCTCACAGGCGTCCTTGTTAACCTGGGAGTCAGATGAGCAGCATTTCTGTCCACTGTGCTGGGTCCATGCCTGTGTCTTCGTAGTGCCCTTCCTGGGCCCGGGGAGCACTTCGGGAGCACTTCGGGAGCTGTCACTCCCACTCCTACGTGGCATAGAATAAGCCTCCTGCGCTTGGGGCCACCAGAGAGCAAGTCAGTTAGCGTATAGAGGTGATATTCTACGGCCCGAGCATGCATGCATTTTCTCAACCTAGATTTATAGCTTCTGAAAATGCTTTTTTTCCTTACCTGATAATTCATGGATCGTTTGTCAGCAAAAATCAGTTGCTCTTTGTAATGTTTCAAAGGAAATAATAAACAGAAATGTTCTTAATATGTCCAATTCAATATAGATTTCTTTAATGGGGAAATTCCCTGCTCTTTTTGCCCCTCAAATGCTTCTTCTTACACCCCCTGTCCCTTCCTCCACACTTCCCCAAACACCCAAGGTCATGCACTTTGTGGTCAAGGGCACGCACCTCCGAGTTAGACTGGGCAGGTTTACAGTCATGGACCTGCAACTTACCCTCCATGACCAGCCCGTGTATTACATTCCGAGCCTCAGTTTTCTATTTGTGAAACACACTCCCTCCTCGGGCTGTATGCATATTAAATGAGAAAATCCCCATGCGAAACAGGTCGTGCAGTGTGCACAAGTGAACATTCCATAAACACCGTCACCCCCTCCTTCCACGTCACATCACTGACGGGACTTTGTGTCCACCCTTCTGGGGAACCCCTGCCACCCCCACTCCCCCCTCCCCCAAACCCACAGGCTCAGGAAGCTCCCCCTAAGCCATCCACACCCAAACCTCTGACATGTTCTAGAACAAAAAATCCTAGTTAAAATCATTCCTTTGGCATCCCCTTTCTTATTAGCATTCTTATCCCACTTTTTTCCTTCTGGTATTTTTATAAAATTGAGATTCTTTTTTAGAATTTGTTTTATTAACTATGGCCCTAGTTCATGTCATACATCTTGTATAAGCACACAGATGCTATGACTACCCACTGCTCTCAATGGCTAGTTTATGAGTCTCTCTTTGCAAACTTTGACAGCAATAAAGAACCATTTCAGATAAGGTTCTTGCAAATACATAATTTTTAAATGAGCTTAAAGTTCAATTAAAATTTTAAATTATACTATAATTAACATAAAATTAAATTAAATTGAAATATAAAACTATTTGTTGAATGTGTACTAGTTAAATACACAAAATCTCCTTTAGAAAAACGACAAGAATAAAATTGCCAGGGTCTGTGATTATGGTTGTCAATGAAGGTCTCATTCTCTTTATTTTGCAGTCCATATTACATTATGTATTTGGAGGGGCCTAGAGAAGAACTCACAGAAAGCCAGTCCCATTTTAACCAAGTCTGAAGGCTGAATGAGACTCTTTCACTGGATGAACAGCTGTGAACACAGAAGTGAATCTGGATTATGTATAAAGTGAGCCTTGCAGGGAAGCTAACACTTATGCATCGTAAAAAGCACCAAGCAATCCACTGGTGAAAATATGCCAGAAAGAAAAGGAAAGGTAGTCTTCGGTCTCGTGCCCACTCTGGGGCTTTACACCATGTGACCTTGGCTAAGTCACCAGCATGTCCCTCTGGGATAGACTATAATAAACATCACAGGCTGGCCGGCATGGATTTCCTGACTGCGTCTCCAGGAGCTTTCTAGCTTGGTGTCTGAAAATATTTTCTATAGATTCCTGGTGTCATCCTACTTGGGAGTGCTATGGAGTTTGCAAGGGGACAGGACTCCTAAAGTTACAGTGACCCACCCTTCTGGGTCACCCAGGGATGCGGGGGTTCCCAGAGGCCACCCTGCCAGTGGTAACACTGGGAATGTCCAGTTTGGTTACTAAAGCAAGTTGACCACTCTAGTAAAATACAATCTGGATTATTTAAAGAATCCTTCCTTCCTTCCTTCCTTCCTCCCTTTCTTCCTTCCTTCCTTCACTCCTTCCTCCCTCCTTCCTTCCCTCCTTCCTTCTCTCCTTTCTTTCATCTTTCCTTGCTTTATCCATATTCAAGCTGAATGAATTTTGAGGGGATTCCAAGTTCTTTTAAGCAACTGCTTAGATTCTCTAATTCAATGGAAAGAAAACCAGACTTGATCCCCTAACTGCATCCCTTGCATGTGTCCAATTAGCTTTTGTTCTTTCAGCGCTGAAAATTCTTTCCGTTGCTACCACTGTGGTGAGTGGTGGGGTCAGTTGTAAGCACCGGGAGATTATGAGCGTGAATAAACAGCCCAGTTCCCCAGGAGACTGGTGACTGTGAACCAGAGGGCATCACGTCCCAGCCTCTCAAATCAATCGTTTCCTTCAACAATGTTCTGTAGTTCCAACTAAAGCGTGTATCTGCGAACTATTTAATGGCAGGGAAGACTACGCTATAGTGTTTTCGAATTGGCAGGATGTTTGCCAGTCAAGGAGAAGATAGCATTTCTGGCTCTTTCCTAGAGAACAGAGACTTCCTAGAAGGTCCACCTTGGGGGTGAGAATTTAACAGAGCAGGACGACTTCCGTTTTTATTTTACTTAGAACAGCCTTGATTTAATCTGATAAATGCAACAAAATCCTCTGATGGTTTTGATTTGCATTTCCCTGAGGATCGGTGGTGCTGAGCACCTTTTCTTCTACCCGCTGGCCCTTGGTATATCTTAGAGAAATATCTCTTTGGGCCCTTTGTACACTTTTAATCTGGTCATTTGTATTTTGGGCAGTAGTCATTTGTGTTGTGTCGTGTTTTATTAGTTTAGATCAGGGATCTCCAAACTTTTCAGCCCGCGGGCCTCATTAACTATCAAACAGTTTGGGAGCCGACTACATACTCGAGGTCCAAATAAAAAAGAATCAAAACATAGATGTTTATAATTATTTATTTAATATTTATTTTATTCAGATGCAAAGGTCTCCACGGGCCAGATGAGAGGGCCTGGCGGGCCATAGTTTGGAGACGCCCTAAACTTTAGATAATGTTTTCCATACCCAAAAAAGGAAGGGAGAGGAAAATATGGAGTTAACCCAACGCCCTCACTTTGTAGAGGCAAGAATTAAGGCTCAGGAGACATTCAAGTTTAGGAGCAGCAAGAGAGACTCCACTGGGCTGTGTGACTCTGGGGACATTGCTTCAACTTTAAATCTCTCCTTTTTCTCCCAACCCCCTCCCCCTTGTGAGGGGAGGAGCAGGGGGAAGAGAGGAGAGAAGAGGGGAGGAGAGGAGAAGAGAGGAGAGGAGAGGAGAGGAGAGGAGAGGAGTTCCCAGGGTGCAATTCTTGCAGGATCCCCAGTGACATATGCGAACATTCCTTGGAAAAGGCAGAAGGAAGCGCTCCACAGACTCCCATGGGTTTGATGAGATCAGTCTCTATGTCTTCCTGGGATCTTTGCTTGTTGCCAGAGCTCAGACCCCTTTGGAGTTGAAGGGGTGAGACATAAGTTAGAGCAGAGTGCCCCAGCCTCCTTGGAGGAAGGCCCTGTCACTCCCTCCCTTGTTGATCAAATGTCACCACCATCACTCTGCTCCTGGAAACGGCACCAGCATTTTTGGACGGTGCGTGGCTCTGAAGCTCCCATCAAGTGAACGCTCGCTTAGTCCTTCAGCCTCCTCTTCTCTGGAACCTTCTATTCATTTGCTCCTGGGCTGAGCTAAGAGAGGTCCTGTTCCCTTCTTTTTCTTCGCTGATCCTCTCGTGGGTTTTAATGGGATGGAGTGGGAATAAGCTCCTTCTCTTTCCCTCGACATGTGGGTGGCCACACAGCCTATCCTAACTAATGTCTACGGCATCATGCACTGTTGTGCCCCCACAGATTTCATTAAAGGGCTAGTTCCTCTCCTCTCCAGGCCATTCACGAAGAGATGAGCCAGTGGGACAGTGGCGCGTGGCCCAGCCCCCAGCTACACCCTTGGCAGGCCTTCCCTCCTGTCTAGTTCCTCCATCACTTTTCCATCTGTGGGTTCAGAAACAATTTCTAGAAGAGTGGGAGAGAGATTAGCGCTCAAATTCTTGCAGACACGCCTGGGAAAGCAGAAAAACCAGGGCCTTTGGGTCCCTTCCAGGGACCCCTACATCAGCCAAGACCTTACTGTGTGATTACTCAGGGGACGCTAAGGGCACTGGGACTCTGAGAATGAAACTGGGCATATGGATGGCATTTTTCAAGAATGATTGATGATGACATTGCATGAGGCGGTATATAAAGCAATGCTACAAGCCTATTTTATATCAGGGATTCAAGAAAAGTTGACTTTTCCTCCCAATAATTCATACTGAGGATTTGTGGCTGATGCCACTGTGGCCAAGCTTCCAAGACCAGCACCTGCCTGTCCTTGTCCAGGTACTTTCCCCAAGGGCCAGGTAGATGGACCAGCAAAGGACCTCCCACCAGGGAGCTCCCTCAAACCCAGAAACAAAGGAGTCAGTGCATAAGTGCCCAGCTGCCGCCCTCGGTTTGGGGAACTCGGAGGGACCTGTTGCACACTGGTCCAGAGGTCCTCCGACAGACGGAAGCGCTGGCTGCCCACAGTGGTACCTGGCTCGATTACACGCTCTTCATCGTTAGCCTTTCCTGACCTGCCTAAGCCCACACAGTCTGAGCAATATCCCCAGTGTGGTGTGAAAGGCCTGATTAAAAAAAATAATAAATAAATGTGTCTTCCTCAAGTGCTCAGATTTGGGCCAGGCAGCTCCTGGGTGGGTTGACACCTATAGCAGGATTTTGCATCACCTTTAAGGTGTCTCAATACATGAGAAAATATGGTTGGCTTCTACACAGCACACCATAAACATTATTCAGAGTTTCTTTGTCATTATCAAAGTCACAATCTGCCCAAATATGGAGGACCTACTGATGACCTGTCTGAATTCCTTTCCAGCAAGGAATTATGTCCCAAGGGTCGTCTAATATGTGGGGAGCTGGGGTGTTCACCAGCAGGTGAGGGGTGGGGGGAAAGATTAGCCAAGCCACAGGTGACAAGTAGAACTGGGGGTTCATGGGTTTGGGGGGCCTGGTAAAAAACTTAGGAGGAGCTCATCATGGAAAGATGGAACTTAGAGTCAAGGCCGAGACAAAGACCAGAAGGTTAAGGATTAGGGAGGTGGTCCCAGGAAAATTCCACATCTTCACAGCTTAGCCCTGAGCACCACAAGGTCACCACGTCATAAGAACCACCAGTGCTGAGCACTAAGTATGAGCTGGGCCGCTAAGGACAGGCTGGCCTCCTGCCAGGAGTCAAGACCCACCGCCCCTAGGGACGCGGGAGACAGGACAAGGGCACTGCAACCCGCCCGCTCCTCCTGTGTGCATGCCTGCGCCCTTGAGTGCCATCAATCTCACACAGCTGCCTGGTCTTTGTCATAACGGCTTCCCTGATGACTTACCTGCCTTCTGACACAGACATCACCCCTCTTCCTGTGCCAGTTCATCCATTGTTGGCTGACCTGCAGCAGAAAATAGGCTGCTTAATAAATAGTGCCAGCATCGGGACAATCCGGCCTCTTTCTAGGTCAGCCGCTCCTGGTGGGGAGCGAACAATGGCCTCCCAGTTAAAAGGGAAGGTGCTGTCCTCTGAGGAGTGTTGTCCCTCAGATGGTTCATTAACCAGAGACCTGGGAGCCCAGCCCAGAGGGCATTCTCTGAGGAGGAGAGACAAGGGGTGGCCCTGCAGGAGAGCGGTAGGAAATGTCCTTGGACGCCCTGTCAAGAGCTGGCCACACAAAACGCTCTGTGGAGAGGACTGATTTAGCATTTACACAGCACACAGCATTGTGTATCCTCCCCGCCGCCGGCCTTATGGGCAGGGGCCGTTTCATCCACTAGGACATTCAACCAAGTCCTTTTGAAAGTTTCCGGCCCTACATGCTCCCTCTATCCAAGCAGGTCACCTCCCCCAGGCCCCAACCAGGCAGCCAGTGCCACAGAATAAGGGCCCTGGTGGCCTTGCACGCACTGTCACTCCCCTTGAGCTCCGGCTTGCCCCTTCCCAACGCCCACTTCCTGACTCTTTCCTGGTCTCAGCACCTTCCCACTATCATTTGTCAGATCTGCTCCTCATCAGACATCTGCTGTGAAGCAGTCAGCACGAACAGGGACAGAGCGTGTCAGCTCCCGCAAGGTAACCTCAGCGGGCTTATCACAAAAATGCCCGTACTGCCACATCAGCGCTCAAGAAACACGCACTGTTACTACCGCTACTTCCATTCTGTTACATAATAATTATATGACATACGATGCTAAGTATAGATAGTACGTATTATAAATGTAGATCACTACATACTAGGACTAGTCACCGTTTTTACTACTTTAACTTGTACCATATTTATATCCATAGGATCTTATGTAAAAAGTCTAGTCCTGTGAGGCATATGTAATTCATCTCACTTCACAAATGTGAAAACTCGGGTTTAGGAAGACTCCATCCTTTTCCCATGGTGACAGATGCTGCTAGTAGTAACATTGGGACAAGGATTGGAACTCCTAGTTCCCAAATCCACTTTCTTTCACATTCTCTCCTTCTCTTCTTTCTTTCTACGATAAAAAATTCTATATTACCCCCCCTTCTTTCTGTAGTTGCCCTCTTCCTCTTCCCCTCCCTCTCTCCTTCCCCCTCTCCTTCCCCCTCCCCAGGTACGGAGAGTCTGTAAGCAGCTGCCATGACACCTGCCGCAGACAGGACTTTGGAGAATAGATTATTTCCTGCGTGGGATTACAAACTGTGACACACCACAGTTGAAATCGGAGCGTGGATCTGGGACTTGCCTGCATCATGAACAGTGACTGAGAATCCAGGTCCTAGGGGGTGGTCAGGAATTCTATAACGCCTGTCTGTCAAGTCAGAAAGCACCTCTCCAAAACCGAGGTCGTGGTGAGCCCTGGCTCTCCGGGCAGGGGCTCGCGGCCTTGGCACTCGGCTATGTAGGGCCAGCCCGTGCCGTCAGGGGCTGTCTCGTGCTTGGCAGGTGCTTGGCATCAGGCCCGGCCTCTGCCCACTAGATGACAGGAGCACTTCTGCTCAGTTGTGATGAGCAAAAATGTCTCTAGACATTGCACAGTGTCCCCTGTGGGGGAAAATTACCCCAGCAGAGAAAAAGTGATCTAAGTTAACTGGAAGAAGAACGGAAAGAAATAATAAGTGATTCGGGGGTACTAGAAGCTTTGGAGAGAGGGATACAGAAAGCTGGCTTCCTCAGCAAGATTGTCAAATTTGGGATTGGCCGGATGAACTTGAATTCTAGGCTCTGCCCCTTCTGGCTGCACTCGGTCACCCCTCCAGGACAAGCCGGTTCCAGTCTGTGAGCCGAGGACCCTCAGGATCCCCATGCACAGTGCTAAGAATCAGAGACGCTAAGAGGCACGGCCAAGGTCACAAAGCAGAGCTGGTGTTCAAGGCCAAGCATTCTAACACCACAGCCTGTATTGCTCTCCGACGCTCAAGCTACTGGTAAACAAGTAAATTGAGACCACGCCTCTTTCTGTACACTAAACTGTCAGGCAGAGTCTTCAGACTGCATGAGGGTGGTGATGACATGTGCATTATATGCCCGTGTTACACGGATGATTTCATTTTCGGTTTCTGAAGTATGATGTCATTCTTCAGATAACTGGTCAGAAGTCTGCTGTAAGGAAGCCCATTCTCATTTAAACACTCAGTTTCCTGGAGGTGGAATAGACCAGTATCTGAGGGGAGCTCCGACGGAAGCCAGTGTGGTGTGTGTGGGCTCGGGGACTTCAAATGGGAGCCCCTAATCCTATGGATCAGAGAGTTTCCCTGCAGGTCAGTGCCAGGGCCCAAACAGCCCTCCCTCTCAAAGCCGGAGCTCCTTCGAAATCACCGGGCTGTTGCTAGAAGCCCTTGAACTTGGCCATCCACGGTCCTTCCTTATTATTTTTAACCTGGGTCACAGTCCACTGAGTCTTGCTGTCTTATTTTCTTTGGCTCTTAGGAGACTAGACTTTTCAGACCCCTTCTTGACTTAAATAGAAGTAGAATACCTGAGACATCTCTTCTAGACTTTTCTTGCTTGTCAAACCTTGTGCTGTTAAAAATATATATATATAGAGAGAGAGAGTCTCTCTCAAGCTACACTTGCTGGCTTCAGCAATTGTACAAGAATCCACAGTCTTAACTACATTTTTTCCAAAGTTTAATTTACATCTTCTAGGTAGAGGCAGATTTGAAGAAAAAATAATTAAACCTTGGGTTTAATTCATTGTTTGTATCACCACTGTTAGGAGTTAAGCTTCCAGAGCCTCAGCTTTCTCATCTCAAAACATTAAGCTCTATTATGTATCCTGATTGGCGCTTCTGCAGATTAGAGATCATTCATTCACTCCTTCGTCAACTATTCAGTACGTATGTTCTCAGTACTGAGCGTTGTGTCAATCACTGGAAGTGGTAGCGCTTCCGCTGCTTTCCTGTCTATTCTCAAGGAGTGCGTGTCCGCTGGGAGCGTGAGGTGTGCACAGAATGTACGGGAACAGCACGGGGTAAGCACGCGGCTCAGCATCTAGCATGGTAGAACAGAGAGTGCAAAGTGTAGGAGAGAGCCAGGTGTTTTTCCTGAGGAAGAGAAACTTAAACAATGACTTCGTGAGTGAGAATGAGACAGATGGGGAGGCTTTGAAGCATGGGTTTAAGAGGTGGGCTGTTTTTGCAGGTAAATACAAGCCTAGGACAAAGTTTGAAATGCTAATAACTACTTAGCATTTTGAATCTCTTTGATTTTAAATAAAAAAAAAAAGCTAATCTGACCTCAAAACCTGCCTTTCATTGTGTGTAACACTTCTCAGTGTTTAACACCGAATCCTCACAGCTCTCTAGACTCAGGCTCTGTTCTCACGTCAGATCCCGTGGGGACAGGACGCTCTGACGTGGACAGATTGATTGACATCATCGACAAATAAAATCCACCTGCCACTAATCAATGTTCCAATTCCTATTTTCCAGGGCAAGTCACAGGAGGATTCTCCCACTACGGAAAAAAGTAAAAGATAATGGAAAAATCACGTTGTGCTGCTTTGGGATGAAAACAAGCATCAGAGGCCTGGTCTGATGGGAACGGTGGCCGGCTGTCACTGATATGTCTCCCCAGAGGGGGAAAGAGGTCGCATTACATGTGGTGAAAACACCGCCTCAACCAAGTATTATACTTGAGTGGATTCATACATTTCCCTTTACATGCACCTAATAGGAGTGCAGCCACGTTGGTGATTGTGGAGACTCAGTGTCACCCTCTTCGATTAAAGATGAACTTGGTGGAAAGACGAGCATGTGGATTCAGTTCTGACTGTGCCGCTGGTAAAGCACATGACCGTAGGCTGGTGTTCACCCCGCTCCCCTGAGCAATAATGCGAAATGAATGTCGGACATGGGTACATTTAAAGTTAGACAGCGCTTTAAAGATGACATCATTTTGAGCGCGACCTTTCCTCACTTTGGACCTGAATTCACAAGGCTGGGAAGATAACAGAAGACACGCAGGGTGTGTGACTCCTGTTGTCGTCAGCCCGGGCAGCTAGAACGGAACACCGCCCACTGGATGCCTTAAACAGCAGACAGATACTTGTCACAGAGCTGGAAGCTGGGACGTCCACCATCCAGGTGCCAGCAGATGTGGTGTGAGGTGAGGGCCCTCTTCCTGCTTTGCAGACAGCCACTTCCTTCTGAGTCCTCATATGGTGGCTCGCCTGTCCCTTCTTATACGGGCACTAATCCCATTCCTGGGGGCTCCACTGTCATGATCTAATTATCTCCCAAAGGCCCCACCTCCACATATCATTATATGGATGATTAGGGCTTCAATATGTCAACTGTGGGGAGATGCATTCAGTTCAGAACACCCGCCCTCAATGTATGGATCATTTCTAGTGTTGTTCTGTTTTGATTTTTTAATTTTTATTAAATTTTTTGGAGTGGCCTTGGTGAGTAAAATTATATAGGTTTCAAGTGTACCCTTCTATAATACAACGTCTGTGTGTCGCATTGTGTGCTCACCACCCAGGGTCAGTTTTCCTTCCATCACATATACTTGACCCTCTTTACCGTCTCCTACCACCCTCCTCCCTGCTTACCCTCCGGTAACCACTCAACTTGTCTGACTTTTTGTTTGTTGGTTGCTTTTAGTTTTATAACTCACATATGAGTGAAATTATATGGTTCTCGACATTTTTTTTTTTTTTGGTCTGACATTTTGCTCAGCATGATTATCTCAAGATCCATCCATGTTGTCTCAAATGTATTTCATCCTTTCTTGTGGCCAAATAATAGTCCATTGTATACACGTACCACATCTCCTTTGCCTAGTCGTCTAGTGGAGGACGCTGGGTTGTTTCCGTGTCTTGGCCACAATGAATAATGCTGTAGTGAACATAAGGGTGCATATGTCTTTACAGATAAATATTTTCAAAAATGTTGGTAGAACCCAGAAGAGGGAATGCTGGGTCATATGGTAATTCTGTTCTTCAATTTTTGAGGAACTTCCAGACTGTGTTCTGCAGTGTCTGTGCCAGCTTCCATCCCCACCAGCAGTGTACGAGGCTTCCTTTTTCTCCACAGCCTCTCCAACAGTCGTTATTGCCGCTCTTGTGGATAATAGCCATTCTGTTGTTCTGTCTCCCAGCTGTATCAGTCTTTTTGCTTTGGGAACTTGTCTTGATTTACCTATGCAGACCTTCCCACTGTTTTCTCTCTTTCTCTCTCTCTCTCTCTCTCTCTCTCTCTCTCTCTCTCTCTCTCTCTCTCTCTCTCTCTCTCTCTCTTTCTCTCATTAACCTCATAAGCCATTCATCAGTCCATGACACAATAACAGATTTTTTAGATGAATAAGTGAATGAACAAATGAGGAAGATTCCAGGTCTTTCCCTTCTGGAAGCCTTGCCCATGTGCCCTGTGAGGAAGCCTATCAGGAGGAAGAACAGTATCCACTTAGCACAGCTCTTGGTACCAAGTGGATGCTTATATAAGGCCGGTCCCCTTCTCTCACTTCCCTTCACTGTCCTCAACCTCATCCCTCACAGGGAGGATACGAGTGGGACGTGCAGAAAGCTTGAGCGGAGCTCCACCCCAAGCAGCCTGGCTCCCAGCCCAGCCCTTGTGCTTGCTGCTCCCCACATGACACGCCTGCGAGAGCCAAGTCACTCGGGGTGGCCTACACCGTCTTGCTCTGCTGCCAACTGCAGCTTGATAACCAATTGGACTAAGTAAAAAGAAAGCCTTTCGGGGAAAGTGGGCAACACTGAAGTGAATATAATGTTTTATGCTTATATAGTCAATTACCGGCATACCCTTTGGAGGACACTTTCATAGCAAAGTGTCCACTTCATTGGCTTCTTCCAGCACCTGTGCAGAACAGTGCTCCGGATTTAGATTTTGATCTGTCTGAATCCTCACTCAACAACCCTGCCATCCTAAATGAGCTGCTGACACGCCGCATCTAGAACTCTCCTTAAGAAACTCAGGGGAACGTGAGAAGCACACGGCGTGATGAAGAACGCGGTTAGAGAGCAGGTGCTGTCCTGTGGCTTTGTTTATGCACTGAGTGCCCATCGAGTCCTCACTGCGTGCTGGTCCTTACCCCTCCTGGGTAAGTCACTGTTCTAGAAGAATCAGTGTGAGTGTCAGGGATGCAGTGGTTCAGGGTGTAGGTCACACTGGATGGCCTGGGACAAGACATGAAGGGTTTCTGAATCACCAATCTCTGCCCCTTAAATGCTAAGCAAACAGAAGTTTGGGATCCTAGTGTTGGTTTTAAAATTGGGTTCTATGTGTCCCAAGGACATAAGGGGAAGGGATGGAACCCCACTTGGCCAACAGAGCACCCCATCCTGTTGAGGTTGCATGGAGACTGCCATAGGATCTCTGTAACTCCTGGGATGGTGACCTGCCCTTTCTGACAGGAAATGTAAGAATGACTGACTTAACCCCACAGTTACTATTGGCCGTATTTTCCAACAGGCGAAGAATGAGGTTGGCCCAAGGAAAATCCAGAGCCAAGAGAGAGAAAAAGAGAAGCCAACACTTGGTGATATTGTGAGAATCCCGTGACCCCGCTGGGTCAGAAACAACCCCAGTCACATAGAACAGTAAGTGCACGCTTCTGGAAAGCTTTTTCAGACTGTGTTTCAACACCTCCGGTCACAAGAGCACTGACCTGGGCCATGGAGAAAGTGACGATGACGCTGAGGCTGCCAGCTTGGGCACCTGCAAAAGCATATGTGATGCTTGAGGACCACACTTACAGCAATGGAGGCACCTGCCAGTCAGCCCAGCGATCAGCCTGCTCTGTTCACTGTGACACGTGCCAGCACTCACAGGTCACTCTCCCACGGGAATACTCTGCTAAGCACAGTGATCAGCCCACGAACTTTAATTCCATCACACCCTTGCTCACTCTAGAATCACCACATGATGAAAGCAGATGGAGTTATTAACATCCTCCCTGATTTATATATTTCATCTTAATTACTTGATATCAGCAGTTAATTAGGTACTAATAGTGATAAATGATTTCCACCACACTTCCTGAGTGATGGCGATGACTGAGTATGACCTAAAGCGTGGTTAGGTCTGATACTCTGGATTCTCCGGGCCTAGAGATTTGGTAAGAGGACAGGGCTGGATTTGGAAATTTCCAGTAAGCTCTGGCTTAGTCACCATTGCTCCAGCTGCTGTGGCCAAGGATAAGTCAAGCTACAATGTGAAGCCCCTAATTCTAAGTGTAATACAAGTAGCTTTTCTCTCCCCAATGTGTTCTATTGATTGCAGACAATATGTAATTACCTCCTGAGATACACTTTTCCCATCTTAACTCCCTCTACATGTGAAATGAACTATAACAGACAAATTCGCTTTCCTTTCTTTTCTATCTCCTAACGTTCTGAGATTTCTTTTTCCCCTGATTTGATGATGCCCTTCCCCTACCACTAAAGCAGTGCCGTTGAGGATTAATGGTGTGTTCTATGCCGCCAGATAACAATAATACGCTGTCTGGTTCAATAGCCAGACTAATACTGCAAGAGAATGCCACAGCTGAAGGGGCGCACTGAAATCACTGCGCCTCACATCCTTGCCTTTTCTAGTGAGAACTCAAAAACAGAGGGACCCCAAAACCCACCCACCATTTGTTAGTAACAGGGTTTCACAAGCATCTCTGTCCCCTTCCCTGACCCGTGCTTTCTATTAGCTTAAACTTTGTACATACTGAATAGATTGAATTTTATAGACATTTCACATGGTCTTGCTACTGATCCACATGTCCCTTCTCAGTGTCATCTGTTTCCATCAGAGCATCAGTGTCCCCAGATCAGCTTTACTCCATCGCCCCCTCTGGACCGTCTCTGTCAGCGTAAGCGGCAGCTTCAGAGGATGTGCCTGGCACACAAGTTCTTGAATTTGCAACACTGGGGCACCTCAGTCAGTGCAGGGCTGGAGCATTTGAATCCAGAATGCTCGGTCTAAAAATGTTCTTGTAGAATAAGCACCATATTTGCATTTGTATAGCACCTCCCAGAGCCTCAGCGGGTGGCTCAGAATTGACAATTACATCAAGTATCTACATGCAGAGGCCTTGTCAGAGGACAGACCCCGAAGACCTGTTGAGTCCCTTTAGGCAAGAATTGTTCCTTCATTTTTAAAACCAATTTC
The DNA here is from genome assembly GCA_004027555.1 of Craseonycteris thonglongyai. Classification (NCBI taxonomy): domain Eukaryota; kingdom Metazoa; phylum Chordata; class Mammalia; order Chiroptera; family Craseonycteridae; genus Craseonycteris; species Craseonycteris thonglongyai. Next base: position 17,069 of record PVKE010017891.1, read on the forward strand.
ACAAATATTGTAACAAATAAAAAATGTAAACTGCCATCCATAATTCAATCACCAAGCAAGCCTATCATTTCTCATTTTTCCATGTTTCTTTTCTGCATTGGTCCATTTACAGTGTGTGTGTGTGTGTACACATATTATTCCCTGATGCATTTTTTAAACTTTAAACTTTTTAAAACTTAACTCCATATAACTCTCCATGTTGCTACACTGTGTGCATAATAATCTTGGCTAATGTTTGATCAACATTAAAGGGAATGGCTATACTATAATCAAACATATTTTTGTGATTAATGTTACTTTTTTGCAAAAATGGGTGAAAAAAATGAAGTCAGGGTGGGATGAGAAGCTTTAAAATGGGACTGTCGGCTTTTCATTTGTTCACGAGAATTGGGGGGAAGCAATGGCTGTGGAGGAACAAGTGAAGACACCCCAAACGAGGACAGAGCCCACGGGTTCAGAGGTGGCAGTAGCACGGATGTCGGCACCACCCCCTGGTCTTGGCAGAGGTGCACAGGCAGCCGGAAGCATCGGGCAGCTCTATGGTGGAGAGAGGGACAGCTCGGGCTCGCGCTGGTTGCAGGTCAGAGAAGCTGATTGGCAGGCGAACAGGAGCAGGGCAGCTTTGCTTAGTCTGGGGAGCACGTTTGTCATTTCTGGTTGGTCCTGAGTTGGAAGTGGGGGTAAAAAATGAGGGGAGCTCTTGATCACTGACCAATTGCTGACTGTTTGGACACGTGGTCCCAGGGGTTATGATGTGGCTTCCAGGGCTGGTTGCTGAAGTGGGGCGGGTCAGAGTTTTCTTGTCACATTGGGTTGGGCTATGGTCCTCCTATACTACTATCTATCTGGATAAATGTTGACAATCCCTTGCTGCCAGTACTAAGCTGAGAAGTAGCACCTGAGTTCTGGGTGTGAGTGAACCATAAATAAGAGGGATGCCAGGATAGTGCAACAGTTGAGCGCTTGTCTTGCAAGTGCCAAGTCCAGGGTTCGACTCCTGGCCTTGGTCTATGCAAACCCCATATGCTGAACTGCAGTGCAACTGGTAACCGCAGTGATGGCTCAGCAGTGAAGGTTCTTCACTTCCATGTGAGGCCCCCAGTTTGGTTCCTGCCCATGCGGCCCCACATCCACCTGTGTGGAATGAAACCATGTCACAGCTAATGATGTACAACCATGGAGACTTCTCAGAGCCCTCCCCCTTCTCTCTCTCTCTCTCTCTCTCTCTCTCTCTCTCTCTCTCTCTCTCTCTCTCTCTCTCTCTCTTTCTGTCTCTCTCTCTCTCCCTCTCTCTCTCTCCCTCTCTCTTTCTCCCTTTCACCCTTCCTTCTCTCAAAAAATAAAAATCTAAAAAAAAGAGAGAGAAGAAAACTTTTAATAAATGTCTAAGTTCCCACTCTGACAGTTATTTACTGAAATAAATTTGTTAGGAATCCGTATTTAGTCCAAGTTATAAATAACAACTAACCTGACCCTGTTGTGTCTTACTTGTCTGTTTCTGCTAATATAAATATGGTGATAAATCACATTGACATGGAAGGTGTGTGTGTTGGCCCCTGGGCCGCCACAGATAGCACCCACACAGTGACTGGCTTAGTATATCCCGTTCTAAAGAGAGTTTGTAGTTTTAGTTCAGTAGTTTTCCACACTCTTCCAACTTAAGATGCTGGATTCACAACATTTCATCTCTCATCCTTTTTAAGTCATGAATAAATTTAGGATGAAGTGTACATTTAAAATATATAATCCATGCATAAACAGATTACACATAATCATAAAGTGAACACCTGTTCCATCAAAACTCGGGGCAAGAGATAGATCAGGCTACTTTCTGTGAGGACTGAAGCTCACCCCTCCCTCCCCAGAGTTAACCATTGTTCTGATTTTTGTGCAGTGCGGATCCATTGTCCCCACTGCCATTCACACTCTCTCTTCTCTGTGATTCTCGTCTGTCCACGTGTTCCTCCAAGACTGGTGTGCGGAAGCAGCTGTCTCCCTGGAGATCTGTGATGAAGTATGAAACACGGGTTCTCACGGAACCAGTCTTCCCCAGGTGTGGTCTGCGGGGACCGCCACTCAGCAGGAGCAGCCCGAGAGTTGAAGGGATTCCGGACTCATTGGATGTCATCATGGGGCCCTCTCTCCCCACAGTCCTTCACAGCTGATAGGAACAGAAAGCCTAATGACGCCTGCTACAGCCCGTATCAGAGGCACATCGTAGACTGTATGTGACCACTCTCTTTGGCTTGCCTTTTAAACGAATGCAATGTAAGCAGGGTTTTAATTGAGTCCCTCTCCCTGAGATTTCTGCAAATTCTGTGGGCATAGATGGGGCATCAAAGGGGATATGAGAGTCATGGGGGTGTCAATTCTCCCCTTTTGAACCCATTGCCTAATGAGGGGAATGACAAGGAAGGTACTGTTGTCCGTTTGGTTGATTGGGAAACTCAGAAAAGGTGAAGGCTGTCCCGACATAAAAGTATAAATGACAGAACTGGAATTCCACCCAGATCTCTAATGCCACACCCTGGGCCCTACCTCCTAACACATCTTACTTTCCAAGATAATACCAAGAATATCGGAGAACAGAAGCTGTCATGCACCCATTCTCCTTCCTTGAAGCAGAACAAATAGAGATTCCGTATCTGGGCTGGACCTACAATGGGCTGGAATCTGAACTTTCCTAATACAGAACACATTGCTGAAGAGAAATGCACTCTCTGAAAGAGCTGGGACACAGTCCCCAAGAATGCGCACCCAACATCAAACAATTACTACGTTCTCACTCATCTATCCACACGTTTAGCATTTCACAAATATTGACTCCTTTGGACGTTTATGGGATAAGTACAACATGAATTATTAATACCATTTCCCAAAAATATACTGTATGCTCAGACAAAGGTAGGGGACTTCCCATCGTACAGAGCTGAGAACTGATGAAGTTTGGGGTGAAGCCCAGTCCTTTCGATGCAAATCCAGGCGTCCACGCCAGGACTTCCCCTCTGAGTGCAATGGCTGCGTCTGTCCCTTACATGTGACCAGAGACGCAGCCTTTTCAGGTTTGTTAATGCTTAAAGCAGAAGGAGCGCAGAGGATCTGCCCACGTTCGGCCTCGTTGGATTGGATTTGGGATGGGGGTGGTGGGCAGCAGGGGTTACGTATGGTCACTGTTAAAAACCAAACTGAAATGCTTCAAGAGAAGGAAATGAAGAAAGAGTGTTGCTATTTCAACTATTCATCACTTTAGTGAACCCAACATACAGTCAATGCTAATAAACTGTTGGGATGTTCCTAGCTCAAAACGGGGTTCTAACAAAATGTAAGGAAAGTATAAACTTAGTCCCTGGCTTAGAAGAATGTAAAAATCTTGTTTTACAGAGAATAGTAATTCACAGGAAACATGCCACGGCATAACAATGTTGGTCCTTAGGAAAAGTGCTCTGTGACATACGTAACCAATGTCTGTGATGCACCTAGGGGCTCTGTTGGGCTGCAGGACTATGTTAGAGGCCCTGTGTCCTCATTTGGAAACTGACTCTCAGCCGAGGCGATCGGCTTCCCTGAGATCACACAGTTCATAGGTCGTGGCAACCAGGATTTGTAAACTTCCTATCCAAATCTCAGGCTCATTCCAGTAGCACCTATCCCCTTATCTCAACATGCTAGCTTTACGCCCATATCTTGGAGGAATAAGGGATGTGGGCTCAAGAACAGAAAAAAAGAGAAAGAGAATGAGAGAAGGCACAGGAGAGAATGTGTGGGGAAATAGGAAAACCATGCACCTCTGTTCTCACCTGAAAACAATTTCAATGCTTTCCAGACCTGTGGCAGGAGAATGGTGGGTGTGCAGCACAGACAAATCAATTGCAAACAACACCTTAACTAGAAGGTAGGGGAGAAACAGATTTTCCCGGTTTACTTCATCTGATGCTGTTTTTTTTTTTTTACATAAACGAAGCAGTTGCTCCAGTCTATTAGGATATTGCTTTCTGAGTTTTCAGAGATAAGTTTCTCCAGTGGCATTGTTATATCTTACAAAGTTGCAAGGCTTCCCCTGTGATGGCACTCTTAGAAGAGAGTGGAAAATGGAATTGCTCTGGTAACATTTCCCAACATCAAGAAAGACTTTGATGTCCCTGTGGTTTCAAAACTCAAATAATAGAAACTGTTTTGGGGCCTTTTTTTTTTTTGTCCCTGAGCCACATTTGGATTAATCACCAAGTGCTGACAGCTTGACAAATATTCCTTTGCAAGGTATTCAACTAATATTTCAAGAGCCCAACGAGATATCAAATGGGGGGGGGTGAGAAAGCTGATAAAAATGAACTTCCCTCTGATGATGGGCAGTTTTAGATCTCCAAAAATTGTTCCGAGCTCCAAGGTAGCATTACTTCAAAGAGACAAAAATTGTCCAAATGCAGTGGGAAAAACTTTCTGAACCACCTTTCGCTGGAGGAGAGAGAAAGGCACCTACATTATTCATTGGGGGTGGGGGTGGGGACCAGCAGTGTTGGAATTGTCACAGTGTTCCTTACTTCCTTTTGGGCGCTGTGCTCCAAGAAGCCCAGCTAGGTGAGCATCCCAGACCCAAAGCAGATGGTCTTTAAAACGATCATAGAGATTTTCTTTCATAATGAAGCTCGAAAATCCTATAGGATTTACACTAAAAACTGTTCATACATATGAAAAGACAGATGTTTCTTTAGTTGCTGTTCACCAGTCCCTTCGGCTGAATCCAGGAAGAGCCATTAGCTCTGACTTTATTTGTGAGCAGTTGAGTTACGTGGGACTTTAGTCTCAACTAATCAATGTCAAAATGCCTTTCAAATGGAAATCACCTCTCCTGTGCCGTGGAGGATGGAGGGTGTGCATGTGTTCAGGAGAGGGCTGGAGAGTCCTGTCCCCCTTCGAATATCTTTTTTATTCTTGCACAAAGATTGGGGAAATCCACCAGGCTTATTTTTTTGCAGTTCTTTGTCAACAAACCCATATTTTCTGTCTAATATGCAGTGGCTAGACTGGCTGGCTGTACAGAGAAAGAGTAAATTTTACCGCTTGGACTTCATTTTGGTTTCTGACAGGGCTCCTAAATGCTCTCTCTCTAGCTTTTGAGTTCATCTCAACCAATAGCAGATGCACCTGGAACGATCAATCAACATTTCACAACCTGATGGAGCTCGCAAACCACCTGAAGAATCCTGTAAACTGTTTCTCAAGGCATGACCCTATCGTATCGATTTTCTGAGAGCGGGCCTTAGAGAAAAGCTGCCATTTACAAAACCCTTCCCAAGTATTTTCTCATTTCTTCACATCTAAAGAGAAAATAATATTCATTTGTCCCTGTGGGTTATACATATACTCCCCCCCCCCCACCTGATTTCAAGACTCTTACTTAAGTAATCTGAGCAAACAACACCTTAACTAGAATGTAGGGGAGAAACAGATTTTCCCCGTTCCTCAGCAACAAAATGAGAGCTTCAAACCGAATCAGGCCAAAGTTGCTTCCAGACCTAAACTTCTAAAGCCACAGCCACTCCAAAGATCCTCTCTCTGCTTTTTCAATATCTCTTTGTTGTGTAAAGTCAAGGGATCATTTGCAAGTACTTGTATATTATACTTGCTACTATTTAATACAGTTATATGCCCCCAAAAATGTATGCCTTGAGCAAACTACAGGTCCAAACCATAATCTTAAACATAAAATACAATGAACTTAAAATAGTAGGTTTAATAAGATCACCCTGGTGCTAAATCACACTAAAAATAAAACAATAATTCTTTGTGCTAAACTATAACATCTAAGCCAAAATTATGCTTAAGGCTACCTACCCTAAATTCTGATAGCAAAAATTAAAAATCGGAAAGTCATGGTACACCCTGAAATAAATTCTAAATTTATAATGTGGATACTTGTGATGATGAACATTCCCAGAATTTTTTGTTTTTTATGATGTCCTGAGAGCCCATATTTGATTTCACAGATGATCGTATATCACTTTAAATACTGAAAAGCCTTTGAAACATTCTAAAAGAGGAAAAATAATAGCACTGTTCTTAAGAAATGAGGCAAGGCTTATTATGTTCTGTATACCATAATAGATTTAATTCAATAAACTTCCAACACAGTAGGCAAAAGAGTTGCTTTTAGTGTGGTCATGTTACTAGCAGAAGACGTAGCATTGTTTCACAGAAAACATCCGTTCTTTCTTGCATGTTTCCAGTCAGTTTCCACAGATTCGAAAGCAGCTTTGACACTAGAGAGAAAATTGCTGAAGACTGGACATGGCTGGCCATCACTTTTTCACCCTAACGGCTAGTTAAGTGTGTGGCTTTCTCTAGTGGCCAGTGAGTCTCACGTTAATGATGAGTCGTCAACTGAGTGAGTGGTTCCCACTGAGGAGTCAGGAAGGTTCGGTGAATCAATTCCTTCAGGTTGAACTTTCTCGTGCTGCCACTTTCTCTGGACAAGTACACATTTAACCACTAAGAATTCCTCCTGCTGACTTAGAAGCAGGGGGGAAAGATGTTGAGACCACCCCATCTTTCTCTACAAGGGCCTGTGTTTCCTGGAAGGAAGTAACCTCAGGAACGATGCTAAAGCATGTGTGGTATATTGTGTAACTTTGTGACTCACAGTCTCAGTCCTTTTTTTTTAATTCCGTGTTATCAACCATAGTCCCCACGTTTTCTGTTAAATCTTCAGACTTTATTTATAGCTGAGAATCTGTACCCTGTCTCTCGATTTCTCCCACTTCCCAGCCCCTACCAACACTTTCCTACTCTCTGTTATTATGGGTAGGGTAGTATTTATCTTTTTCTGTATGACCTATTTCACTTGAATAATATCCTAAGGGTCCATCCATGTTGTCACATGTGGCCAAATTTTCTTTCTCATGGCTGAATAATATTTCATAAATAAGTATAAATTTTCTCTACTCCTTCATCTGTTGATGGACGTGTTTTTTGTTTTGTTTTTTCTCTAAGCCATGGCTGTTGTGAATAGTGCTGCCGTGAACATGGGAATGCAGTTAACCCTCTGAGATTCTGCTTTTATTCCCTTTGGGTAAAAACCGGGAAGTAGAATTGCCAGATCATATTGCAGCTCTTTGTTTACATTTTTGAGGAACCTCCATACTGTTTTCCATAGTGGCTGCATCAATTTACATTCCCACCAGCAGTGCACAAGGGTTCCCTTTTCTCCACACCCTCGCTAGCACTTCTATCTTGTCTTGTTGGTGACAGCCATTCTAACAGGTGTGAGCTGATGTCTCATGTGGGTTTGACTTACATTAGACATGTGGGCAACTTGCCATGTACCTGCTGGCCATCCGTACATTTTCTTTGGGATAATGTTTATTTAGTTCCTCTGCCCATTCATTAATCAGATTGTTTTTAGTGTTTGCTGTTGAGCTATATGAATTTTTTTATATGAGTATTTCAGATTTTGACTCCTTATCATATATGTGGTTTGCAGATATTTTATCCGGTTCCACAGGTTGCCTTTTCATTTTGTTGATTGTGTGTGTGTGTGTGCAGCTCTTTAGTTTCATGTAATCCCACTCATTTACTTTTGCTCTCTTTGTCTATGTTTTTGGTGTCAAATCACTGTCAGTCTTTCCTTACCAGCAACTGTGGAATGAAAAAGAGGAGGAGAACTTGGCTTTCTTAGAATCCTGCAAACCACTGAGCTAGCTGGGCTGACTTGGACAACTCGAATAATTCTTTGAATGTGTCTCTTTATCTATAAAGCAAGAGCTCCAGTACTTGGGAAGATCCAGTACTTGGAAGATTAAATGAGGGAGGAATGAATGGAACATCCTGTCAGAGTCTTAAGATGGTAGTTTCTCAAAAGTATGCCTTGCAAATAATTTGGTATAGAATATGTGTCAATCATTTCAAAATGTTTGTGTGGAGGGAAAAAATGCAAGCCAAAGGTGAGAGGGAAGGACAGACAGAAAAAAGAATGGGAAACTGAGGAAAGAGACAAGAAAGAAAGGGAAGGGAAGGGAAAGAAGAGGCAGAAGGAAGAGAGGGGAGAATGTCCTGGCCACACCCATGCGTCAGGACGGGCCCCACTTTCGTCCCAGCCCTGTCTCATCTGGGAGTGCACGTCAGTCCTCAATACCCCCCGTTTGCAGTGCAGGGCTTGATGCAGAGCTGGAGCTCGGGGTCTGTGTCTGTGAGACCCACACGGGGAAGAGGGGGAGGAATAGAGTCTCCTGTGAAGGGAGGGTCGGGAAATGCGTTTGCATTCTTCTACGCTGGTTAGCAGCTGGGATCCCTGGGAAGACTCTCAGCATCTGTGTTCTCCTTTCTTATCTAAAAACTGTAACTCAAAGATTTGTCGGGAGGACCAGAAAGCATCATGAATTACTGAGTAGAACTGTGTAACCTATAAGGTACTATCCGACTGAGAGTGTTTGCTATGGTTTGAACTGTGCCCTACAAAAAGAAGCAAACAACAACAACAACATACTGGAGTCCTCCCCACCAGTACCTCATGGCAAAGAGCTGGTATCTTTGTAAGAAGAGAAAAATGTGGACATAGACATTGAGAAGCAGACACAGGGGAGAAAGCCATGTGACGAGGGAGGCAGCGATCGGAGTGATGTTGCTACAATCTAAGGAGTACCCAGGATTTCTCCAAATTTCCAGAAGCTCAGAAGAGACTAGGGAGGTTTCTACCCGAGTCTATGAGAAAAGCCCTGCTGACCCTTGAACTTTGTCGCCACAACTGTGAGACAGTGCGTGTCTGTTGTTTTAAGCCACCCAGTTTGTGACATTCCCGAGGCAGCCCTGGGAGATGACTACGGCATGTCATTACTGCTCTGCGTTTTCTCCTTCTCCTTCGCCAGTTATGTTTAGAATGGATTGAGAGCTTCTGGGCCAAGTAATTAGGAATGAAATGTAATAATCACAGATACCGATGTGCCAGACATTATTCTAAGGGACTTTTTTACAATACAGCCCCACGAGGGGCTGCCAGGATAGCCCAGTGGTTGAGCACTTGCCTTGCAATCATGAGGTCCAAGGTTTGATTCCCAGCCCCAGTCCACGCCACCCCATGTGCTGAACTGAGGCACAACTGGTCACCACCAGGATGGCTCAGTGGTGAAGGTTCTCGCCTCCCATGCAGGAGGCCCCCTGCTCAGTTCCTGCCCCACATCCACCTGTGTGGAATGAAATCATATTACAATGACGTGCAACTATGCAGACTGCTCTGGCCCTCCCCCTTCTCTCTCTCTCTCTTACTGTCTCTCAAACAATAAAATAAATCTTGAAAAATAAATAAAATATAGCATCGTGAGATGGATACTGTTTTTATCCCCGATTTATAAATCAGGAATTTTTATCAGAGATGTTAAGCATCTGACTTAAGTCACCTTAGTAGTTAGGACCCACACCTCAAGCTCCAGAGACTTAGGTAGTCACCGTGTATGTTGTCTCTCAAGACGAATGACACGCAGTCTCTGAGAGCAAGGAACTCACTGAGTAAAAGCAGGAAGCCACCATTCTTTACAAACATTTGAAACACAGAATTTTTGAGGGCAAAGGTAGAAGTAAACACGGTAGATTGATTCAACTCAGAGAAAGACACGGGATGATTAGGTTCCTGGAGGCTCAATGGAGGAGGTGATAAATAAGAGCGTTCTGAAGGATGTCAGGAGAGGAAAGAGTATTTATTCCAAACTAGAAGGACAGGGTGTGTGAGCTTCTCAAGAACAACCAGGAGGTGAGCAGCCTGGAGTTGGAAGAAGGGAGATTGCAAATCGTTTGGCTTCGTCCGGTGGCCTCAGGAAGCCATCTAAATGTGGAGCAGCAGGGTTGGGAGTGAAGCGAGACTGAAAAGGAGCCCAAGTTGTAAATTCAGAGATCTGGATTTGAACATCTACACATTTTGCTGCTTTCTTCTCATTGTTATCCCCAAGGACTTATCTCCAGGGTGTGGCTACTTTCATCTATTCCAGTGGTCGGCAAACTGCGGCTCGCTGCGGCTTGCGAGCCACAGCGAGCTGCAGTTTGCCAACCACTGATCTATTCATTCATTCATTCATTCATTCACTCACTCATCTATTCAGTACACTCATGTTCAGCGTTTGCCCTTTGCCAAGCCCTCTTCTTAAGTGATACAGATGAGGCAAAGAGCAAACAGTCAAATTTCCTACCATCTTGGTACTTACATTTTTAAGTAACAGCCAAATATCAAGCCAACAAATGCTACTATGTCATAATTTTACCAAGTAATAAGTCAAGGGGCAGGATTGGAGCACAGTGTTCTAAGTGGGAGAGGCTACTCTTAATAGAATGGTTAGAGAAGGCCTTACTACAGAGACATAGAGGAGGAGACGTGGCCATTCACCCTAAGATGCGATGCAAGATGGTCTAAGACAGAGGGGACAGCAGATGCCACGCCCTTACAGAAAAGCAGTCTTGGCACTTTCAGGAAATAAAAAGAAGCCCGGTGTGGCGAGCCTGTCATGAGAAAGAGAGATGTGACAGGAAACCAGATCACAGGGGGATGCCATGTCCAAGGTCTACTCTTTCCAGTAGTTTGTACTTTATGGGGAAGCTGATGGTGAATCATTCTAGGATTACAAAGAGGGTTGATGTGCCCAGATTTGCATTTCTAAGAGCTCCCTGGATTTGTAACCAGCTAAGTCAAGATAGTAGAGAATATTTCTAATTATCATTAAGGATCTGTATGGGCCAGAATTGTGCACCTGACCTTGGAAGTGTTGAGTGAATCTCTGTGGATTTGACTCATTCTTATAATAGGAGCATTGGGTGTTTTGAGCACAGTTTTCCCATCATGTTGAAGTTCCATACACATGGAGCTACAGGGGTGGAGGGTGGGATATAATGCAGAATTCATTTCTTTTATTTACACTCCCTTCCCATTGCCAGAGAAGTATGGCTACTCAAGCACTAGCACCATTTCGGTGGTCGGTGTTGTCTGTCCTACTTGCTCTTTTTTCTAGAGCTGGAGTCAGTCAGCACCCATCCCAGACACCTGCGCCACTATTGTCCTCAGACTACTCAAATCCGGAGAGATTTAGGGCATTCTGGCCCCAAGGTGGCATCCAGCTGGCCTGCTTCTAGTCCAGTGATTGTCCTGGGCCTCCTTTTCGGGTCTGGCTTTCTGTTTTGTTCCCCGAATCTCGGGTTTACTCGTGGAATTTCTGTCTTGTTCACTGGTGTCTTGACCCTGTATCTAAACTGTCTTCATGCGTGAAGATTTCTAATGTAAAGACGTGCCACTGTGGTGCCAAAAAGGACAGCAGAGGTAATGTCCTTTTTCACTCTAGTAGGGGTTTCAGAACTAGTGCAAATTCACCTACTCTTCCGTTCAACGAATATTCTTCGCCTATTTCTGTGCACCAGGCACTCTGCTAGGTGTTAGTTCAGAGCCTCTGGTCATGGTCCTTCCTTTCTGGCCTGGCCCCCAAGTGTTAACCCCAAGCATGAACTGGGTCTCACTGGCCCACCGTACATTAGGAGGAAAAAAATAGTTCCACTCCATCCCAAGAAATGGCTGGAATGCCAGTTTCATCCAAACAGCCTAGAGAGTGCCAGTTAAATGAGCAATGCACAGATTCCTTTCCGATGGATTAAGGCTGGAGCACGCACACCAAGCTTGCATTGTCTTCATTCCACCTGGAGGCCCTTCTGCCATCTGCTCTGCTCCCACGAAGGGAGCAAAGGCTCAGGGCTCGGGCTGCACAGGCAGCCAGCAGGGGCGCGCGTCTGGCCCCAGTGCCGACTGTGGGGTCTCCACAGGACGGCTGTTCCTGCAAAGCTCCGCTCTCTCATCCGTGTAATGGAGAGACTTGTAAGGTTACTGTCAACGTTAAGTTAGCTAAGTTGTATAGAGTGCTCATCACAGTGCCTGTTGAAAGAACAGTGGGAGCTGTTACCGCCAGCTTCAGGAACGTGTGATCTGTGGGTCTCAGAAGAGCACCCTGCTTGGCTCAGTGCTCTGCTGTCACCTTCTTGAGACTCTCAATAATTTTAGCTTTGAACTTCGGTTTTGTAAGTGAAGCCCAGTGGGCCGACCAGGCACACTCATGAGGAGAGGAGGGCAGTGCAATGCATTCCTTCACATACAGTAGGGATTCCCAACCCCGTGCCTGCCATTATTTGGCTGCATCAGAAGTTTTTCATAAACACTAAGTAAAACTATACTTTATTTTTATACATTTGTTAGAATTTTAAAATATTGTTTGAGTATCTACACAGGTTTATTATATTCATTGGCATGTTTGCGATATCGTATGTATAAGTGTTTCCCTAGCTGTCGCCTTTGTACACGTCGCGTCTTGTGTAGCCGCTGCGCTCTTTAAACTCTCCTCCACCCACCGGGAGACGCCAAGGTGCCGTTTTGATTGCAGTTCCTGGACTGATCGGGTCGTGACGGTTAGCTAGGATCACAGTGTTTTGATAGATTCGATTTTAAATGAACTAAAAGTGAGGGAGGTCATCTATTATTATGGTGGCAATTTGATATAATATTGTAGTTCTAGAACTATTTTTATATTTATTTTTTTAGTCCTAAAATGAGTGGACCAAATAAGAGAAAACGAACCTACCATTTTAACACAGACTGGGAGGAATCATATTGTTTCATTCATTTAAAAGGTAAATGCGTTTGCCTGTTGTGTGGCAGTAGTATTGCAGTGCCGAAAAAACATCATGTTGAACATCACTTTCAGACAAGTCATACCACTTTTGATACAAATTATCCACTTAAATCTGAAGTAAGAAAAAAAAAATAATAAATCAACTAAAATTAAGTTTAACTACTCAACAGACTGTTTTCACTAGACATGTGGAAAAATCTAAAAAGGCAACCATTGCTTCTTTCAAAATCTCTCACATGCTCGCAAAGAAGAAAAAACCTTTCCAGGATGGTGAATTGTCAAAAGAAGCATTTCTGACTGCTGCCAATTGTTTGTTTGAGGAATATTCTAACAAGCGTGAGATTATGTCGGCGATACAAGACCTACAGTTGTCAAATAACACAGTCACAAGAAGAATACACGCAATTTCAAAAGACTTGCAAACTCAGTTAAAGACTGACTTGGAAATATGTGACTGCTTCTCTCTGCAATTGGACGAGTCAACAGATATATCAGACAC
>PVKE010017892.1:0-30212 GCA_004027555.1 Craseonycteris thonglongyai
TGGACACACTCAATGGTTTGGTGTTTACCTGTAGAGGAGGGAGGAGGGGGGAGGGAGAGTTTTGGGGGGAGCGGGGAGTGGGCACTAGATATATGGTGGTGGAGGGGGACCTGATTCTGGGAGCTGGGCACATAATGCGATGCATGGGTGATGTGATGTGGAGTTGTACATCGGGAAACTATCTAATTGTTACCGGTACCAACCAATGTCACCCCATTAAATTTAACAATAAAAAAAAAAAATTTCCAAAAAAAATAAAAAAATAAATAAATAAAAAACTGAGACTACAACTAAAGAACTTTTGTGCATCAAATGACATGACACTATCAACAGAGTAAAAAGGGCAACCTATGAAAAGCGAGAAAATATTTGTAAATCATATATCTGATAAGGTGTTAATATCAAGAATATATCATGGATTTCCATAACTCAACAACAAAAATCAAATAATTAAAAATGGGAAGAAACTTACATAGACCTTACTCCACAGACAATATACAAAATGCCAACAAGCATACGAAAAGATACTCAACATCACTAATCACCACTGAAATGCAAATCAAAACCACATGCAATTATCACCTCATACCCACTAAAACAGCTGCTATCCAAAAAACAGAGAATAACTACCATATGATTCATCAATTTCACTCTGAATATATATCCAAAAGAAATAAAAGGTTCTTAAAGAAATATTTACACACCCATGTTTATAATAGCAATACTCACAAAAGCCAAGAGATGGAAGTAACCTATTTGTCCATCGATAGATGAATGGCTAAACAAAGTTTCGTACAGACAACAGAGTATCATTCAGCTTTCAAAAGGGAGGCGATCCTGTCACATGCTGCAACACAGATGAACCTTTAAGACATTATGCTAAGTGAAATCAGTCAGTTACAAAAAGACAGTTATTCCATTTATATGAGGTATCTAAAGTAGATTCATAAATTAGAAATGGTAAGTAGAATGGTGGTTACTGGGGGCTGGGGAGCTAGGAGAGGGAGAGAGAGTTGTTTATTGAGACAGAGTTTCAGATTTACAAGATGAAACAGTTTTGGAGGTCTGTTTCATGACAACGTTGAATACATGAGGGTTGTCCAGAAAAAACCCAGTCAAAAATGTCTTTGTTTTTCATATTACATGACTGGATACTTTCTGGACAGCTCTTGTACTTAACACTACTTTTTTAAAATTGTTAAATTTATTGGGGTGATGCTGGTTAGTAAAAAATTACAGAAGTTCCAGGTGTACAATTCTATAGTACATCGTCTATGTGTGGCATTATGTGTTTACCACCCAGAGTGAGTTTCCTTTCCATCACCATATATTTGGCTCCACCTTAATATTACTAAACCATACATTTAAAAATGGTTCAGACTGGAAATTTTGTTTTATTATCACAATAAAAAAATTTAAGTAAATGTTTATTGAATCATCCATAATTCAATATGGAAATTATTAAATACACAGTTTAAAAACATTTAAAAATCCATTACAATTATGCCTAAAATATTCTGAAAAGTAAGTATTTTAGAGTCTACAAGTTTAAAAACATAGAATGCGCCTTACCTGGGCTTTTCTCTTTTTTCTCTTTGTCTTTCAAAATCTCGTCCTCTATCCTTTCCATCTCTTGGTTTTTCTTCTATTCTGTCTTTTACTTTATATTTTTCTTTATATTTTTTCCCCAGAGTAATATCTTCCTGTATAGGAGGGGGTGGACTAGGAGTACGAGGTCCTTTCTTTTTACTTTGGTTGCTTTTTGAATTCCTGAAGGTAATACAATAAAAATAAATCTTTAATAAATGAAATCCTAAGCACTTTGAGTAAATACTCATTTTAGCATTTTGGGGTGTTTTTTTTTTTTCTTTTTAAAGATTTTTTATTGTTTTTTGACAGGGAGAGACAGAAGGGGGAGGACCCAGAGCAGTCTCCATAGTTGTGCATCATCGGTCTTTGACATGGTTTTGTTCCACAAAGGTGGGCCGGGGCCGCATAGTATGGGAACTGGGCTGGGGGCCTCCTGTATGTAAAGCACACACCATTTCAGCATATGGGTTGGCTTGGGCTGGGGCCAGGATTTGATCCCCGGAACTCATGGTTGCGAGGCAATTGCTCAACCTGCTGAACTATCTTGGCATTCCAGTAAATATTCATTTTAATCTTTGACACTTGTTTAAGATCTTTCCCAACTCTCAGATTACAAAAACAGTCCTCTAAAATTAGGAATTTTGTCTTTCACATTTAATCTATCTAGAATTGTTTTGGGGTATAGATTATCATGTTTCATTTGGCACTATAAATAATTTTATCGAAGTGGTATAACTCTGACCCCTTACATACCCAAATGATCTATCTTTATTTTGTACCTGAACAACTGTTTGACTAAATGCATTTTGGTGTGAATTATTTTTCCCTCAGAGCTCTATAAATATTATTACAGTATCCTGAAGCATTTAGTGTTGCAGATAAAAAATCCAAGAGAAAAAATTTTTTTCTTATGCGGGTTACCTGGTTTTTCTGTTGAGATGCTTATAATACATTCCTTACATATTATTAAAAATTTCACCAAAATAAGTCATGGTTTTCTTTTCTTTTTTTTTTTCATCTTTTCCAGCACTCAGTGAAGCTATTTCAATGAGAAGCCTCAAGTCTTTTGCTTACTTTCTTCTTTTTTATTACATCTATTCTCCATATGACCCAGGTGTCTCTAGGTTTGCTTTATTATAGTTAATGCATCTTCTAAAACTTTCCTCCATGTCTTAATTTTGTTACTTCCATGTTTCCTTTCGCTTTCCAATACCCTAAATATGTTTTCAAATTTGGTCATTTTTCTTTTAAGCAACTCATTCTATTACTTTGAAATTTGGAGATCTCATTATTCTGCTATTTTCAGTTTAACAAAATTTTTTTCCCCCAAAAGTATCTTTATTCACAGATGGCCTATATTTTTTATCATCAGCTGCTCATCATATCAATGCAATATCTTCCCAAATTGTACTAAAATTATGAATTATTTAAATTTGTTCTTAATTTCTGCCTCACTGAGTATTCAGCCTGGTACAAAGTTTTTAAGTGGCCTTTCTTTCCATGCATCAGGTAGTTTTCACTAGCTACTCATTCCACTCTTTTTTTTTTTTTTTAAAGACAATGTCACAGCATCTTTTCTTTTTTTAATATATTTTTATTTATTTATTTATTTTTGACAGAGAGAGAGAGAGAGAGAGAGAGAGAGAGAGAGAGAGAGAGAGAGAGAGAGAGAGAGATACAGAGAGAGAACTGAACTGGGGGAGCTCCCAGTTCAGCACATGGTTCCGCACGGGTCGGAGCCGGGATTTGATCCCCAGTCCCTGGCACTCCAAAGTGAGCGCCTAACCCACTGAGCCATCCCAGCTTCCCCTCATTCCACTCTTCATTGATTTTTATAAATAACTAACTGAGCCTAAATCCTAGAAGTTACTTCTTGCAACCTTGAGTTCTCAAATCCCAAGATTCCTTAGATATAAAAAGGTAACAGTATCTTTCTCAAATTGCTGATAAAATTCAAGAGATAATAGTGCAAATGCAACTGACATGCTATTCAGAAGCTTTAATTTGTCTTTACCTTTTATCCCTATTTTTGATGATCACCAATAGGGTTAAATACCTCACATGTCAGAAATTACTAAATTATGACCAAATCTATTTTTTTAATCTTTATATTCTGCCAAGAACCATATTAGCCATATATTTCATGGATTATTTATGAGATGACTCAAATATTTTATGTATCTAACAGATACGTGATGTCTACATTTCTAGTTTTCCACTTAAAAGATAAAGATTCCCAACAGCTGGTATCTGTATCAAAAACTATTTTAAAAACCAGTGTGAAGATAAAATAATAGAGGAGTTCTTGATACAAACTGTATTTTCACATTACTGCCTATGATAGAGACTGCTAGGTGCTTACTAAACTTTTGTCCTGGGAACAGTGTTGAACCATGCTGTCCTGATCTTTTTGAAGTGAGTTACGGCCAAATGACCAAGGTCTGGCCAAAATAAAGTGAATGGAAGTGATGTAGATCACGTACAGGCCTAACTAATAAAAGAATCTCATACTCTAGTCAGTTGTAAACTATATAGCTAAATAAAAGTAATACTCCAATGAATTTTTTTCTTAGCACATTCCATTTTTTGGTATCCTCAAAACCCCAAGAATGAGCCTAGGTTACTGAATCTCCATATAAAGAAGAGCCACCTGTTAAGCAGAAACACCAATTTCGACTTTACTTGAGAGACAAACTTCTGTGTGTTAAACACACATTTTTGGATTGAACTACCATAACAACCAGGATTATCTGAATATACTCCCTAAAGTACACAATTTCTTCACATTACCATAAAACATAATGTGGTAGGAAAAGACAATTATGCTAAACATACAGGGTTTTCAAGTATCTTCCAACTGAATGGGCCAAAATTGGGTTTGTGCATTCTGAAATCAATAAGATCATTCAACGTTTTGTAAGTCAGTTGATTATTCTCTAGCGGCTCACAGGCCAACCTTCCTATTTGTGGCACACAGATCAGTTATTCACCTCTTACGTTTTTTTTAAATCACTTCTCTCTTCCCCCACCAAAACTAGTTCTTTTGAACAGCTTTTGACATACTGCATATATCTTTGTACAAAGAGCTATAGAGAAAAATTTATTTAACAAAAACAAAGAAACAATGTAGATGGCCAGAACAGATACTTGCTGATTCTAAGCAACACTACATTCACATACTAGCATAAAGCTTAATATCAAGCTATATCTCACAATGAGTATCGAAGAAAACTGACAGCTCTCATGGAGAAGTGTGAATTTTAATTTGTCTGGAACTATCTCTACTTTTTCACCTCAGTATAACCATGTAAGACCAAGAAGTTTATTTGCCCGCTAATCACTTCATGCCACTTACTGGCATTGGTTTCAACATTCCACTGAATTTTAACTGAAATTCCAATCAATCTTTACTTGTTGCTTATTATGTTTTCAAACAGTTTATAGTAGGATCCACAAATGAAACTACAAGTTGATGATCTGATATACTCTAGGTAATGTAAACTGCATGGCTAAAGAAATGCTGTACTCAATTCAATGTTTTCTTTGTACCTTTAATGTACTGTTTTCTAGGGTCCTGCTACTTTCTATTATTAAATTATCGGTGCATCTTAAAGTCAACATCACAGTCTATAGCCATACCACCCTGATGAACACACCTGATCTCATCTGATCTCAGAAGCTAAGAAAGGGGGAAGGCGTTGCTGGGATAGCTCAGTAGTTGAGCACTTGCCTCACAATCATGTGGTCTGGGGTTCAATTCCTGGCCCCAGACCATGCAAACCGATATGCTGAACTGCAGCGCAACTGGTAACCACCAGGATAGCTTGGATGCTAAGGTTCTCGCCTCCTATGCAGGAGGCCCCCAGTTCAGTTCTTACCTAGCTCAGCTCCACATTCACCAATGTGGAACGAAACCATGTCACAACTAACAATGTAGAACTATGAAGACTGCTCTGGGCCCAACCTACTTCTTTCGCTCTCTCTCTCACCTTCTCTCAAAAAATAAAAAAAGTAATAATAATAAAATAAAACACAATACAAAAACAAACAGGGTTAGGCCTGGTTACTTGGATGGAAGACAAAATCAACAACATTGCAGAATACAGGAAACAGCACAGCTAAATCAATGCACATATTCATTTTCAATATTCATCAAAAGATGAGTTACTAATTACGAAGTAAAAAGCTATCTGAAAAAAGATGCGATGAAACTAACCCTTCAGCTAAATAGTTATCAAAACTTTCTATAAAGAGATTAAATTTTAAAGATTTTATAAATAAAAAAGAGAATGAAAAAAGGTATTTCTGATATGCTGTTTTGGGAAGAAGTGAATGAAAAATTGGTTAGTCAAGTGGATATAGAACAGTTAGTGGTGAATCAAATCACTCCATAGTTCAATTTCTTCCATGTTCCTTACAATATTTACTCAAACTCAGAAATAAAGGAGAGGAGAGAAAGTCAATTTACAAAGTGTCTTATTAAAATGCAAAGCTCTATGTAACATAAGTGCTGTGGGGAGACAGAATAACAAACCATCAAGATCACAATCTTTAAGCTTAAACTTAATAGGGGTTGTAAAACACGTATGCCACAGTTGAAATTTAATGGAAACTTTCTTAAAACATTATGAGATTTTCTTCATGATTATTTTGTTTTGCTCTTTAGCTATTATTATTGTTAGTTTATTTTATGTGTGGCCTAAGACAATTGTTCTTCCAGTGTGGCCCAGGGAAACCAAAAGATTGGACACCCCTGAGCTAAACACTGAAGGACTGAGGATGAAAGAGTATAGAAGGAAGACTGAACAAAAACACAACTGAAAAAAATCAAAATATGAATGTCATGCTGAAAAATCAGAATTTCACTCAAAAGAATGGAAAACCACTGAGTTTTTCAATGGCATAATAAACTAATTGGAATTATTTTCTTAAGATTTCTTATAACATCTATAAAACAAATGGGTTGGGATAGCTGAATAAAAATGTTTATATGTGTGGGGAGTAGACACTAGATAAAATCAATACAGTTAGTAGGATAATGTAATAATCTAGACAAAGTAACCAGAGTCTGAAATATAATGAATGCCTCTACAAACCAGAAGGAAGGAGTCAAATATAGTTTCACTATGGCATTATAGGTTCAGATAAACAGGGTCTGCAAACTCATCAAAAGTTGGGAAGAGGGGGAAGCTGGGATGGCTCAGTGGGTTAAGTGCTCACTTTGCAACCCCAGGAACTGAAGATCGAATCCCGGTCCCAACCCATGCGGACTTACCTACTGAACCAGGGTATACTTCCCATGCAGAAGGCCCCCAGTTCAGTTCTCAAACCTGGTTCGGTACCTTGCTCCAGGGGGCGTGCCTCCCATGTGGGAGGCCCCCAGCCCAGTTCCCAACCTGTGCGGCCCCCGCCCACCTGTGTGGAATAAACTATGTCAAAAACTACAACTATGAGACATACAACTATGGAGACTGGTCCAGGCCCTCCCCCTTCTCTTTGTCTTTCTCTCTCTCTGTCAAAAACAATAAAAAAAAAATTTTTTTTTGAAGTTGGAAAGAGGTTTTCTTTCTTTTAAAAAAAAAAAGATTTATTTTACTGTTTGAGAGAGAGAGACAGAGGCCCAGAGCAGTCTCCATAGTTGTATATCATTAGTTAGGACATAGTAGTTTCATTTTGTACAGGAAGACGTGGGGTTGCATGAGGTGAAACTAAACTGGGCGTCTCCTGCATGGGAGGCAAGAACCTTCACCACCATCCTGACGCATACCAGTTGTGCCGCAGTTCAGCATGTGGGTTTGCACAGGCTGGGGCTGGAACTCAATACCCAGACATCTTGGTTGCAAAGTAAGTAACCAAACTGTTGAGCTATCCCGGCATCCCCAGGAATAGCCTTTAATTTAGCTTTTTTCTTAAATAAAATTAGTGTACAATGGGAGGCTGGGATGGATCAGCGGGATAAGCGCTAGCTTTGCGGCCCCGGAGACCAGGGATTGTGTCCTGGCTCTGGCCCAGATGGACCTATGTGCTGAACTGGGGTGTGACCCCATTTCGGTTCTTGCCGGGGCCTATGTGGGAGGATCCTGACCCAGTTCTTGCCCTATGGAGCCCCGTGCCCACCTGTGGAGTGAAACTATATGGAAAAACTAATGTTGTCAACTGTGGAGACTGCTCTGGACCCTCCCCCTTTCTCTCTCTGTCTGTCTCTCTCTCTGTCAAAAACCAATAAAAATAAATCTTTAAAAAAAGAAATTAGTGCACGAACTTTAATTAAAATGCAAATACTACAGAGTTACATTAAATAAAAAAGTGTCTCCTGCCATATTCGAAGTCCCTCAATATATAATAATAATATTTAATCATTTCTATTTTTATTTCTTTAACTGGCCACTACAATAATTCCAAATAAGATATTATTACTACTATATATACAAGGGCTGTCCAGGAAAAATCCAGTCATCATCAATGTAACAACAATAGTTACATGACTGGATACTTTACCGACAGCCTTTGTATACTATAAATAATTTAATCTCTTGATCACGTACACAAAGGCATGAGAATTAAGTTCACTGTGTGCAAGTTCTAATAGCTAAAAACTGGAAACCACTTTAAAAATGTTCATGGGGGAGCCAGGATGGCTCAGTGGGTTAAGCGCTCACTTTGCAGCGCTGGGGATCGGGGATCGAGTCCCAGCCCCGGCCCGTGCAGAACCATATGCTGAGCTGGGAGCTCCCCCAGTTCAGTTCTCTCTCTCTGTATTTCTCTCTCTCTCTCTCTCTCTCTCTCTCTCTCTCTCTCTCTCTCTCTCTCTCTCTCTCTCTCTCTCTCTCTCTCTCTCTCTCTCTCTCTCTCTCTCTCTCTCTCTCTCTCTCTAATAAATAAATAAATAAAAATATATTTAAAATGTTCAACATCTGAAAAGTAGATAGCACACAGTACAAATACTAAAGTAAAAGAACTAAGACTATACATATCAATATAGATGAATAAAATATGTAATATAAAAGTGCTACAGAAAGTTATATATTTATATTAAGATTAAGTATATGAAAATACTACTATATATTGCAAAATAATGCATATTATGAAAATATAAAATATACATGCACAAGTACAGAAATTAAATTCAAGAGGGGAAATATGAGAAATATATTGGTTGTTTCATTTCTTGAAAAATAAAAAGTTCTAAAGCATATATAGATGTGACACAGGCTATTGTTTTATTGTCCTCATTTCCTTTTAAATGGAAAGATTTCACACTTTTTTTGAAGGAAAAAAGCTTATATTAATTAATGAATGTATTAAAAGTCCCTTCCATAATCTACTAAGTAATTCTTTTAAATATTACTTCAGAAATAGCTATAATATTTCTTTCTGGCACTATTTATCACCCTACTGACCTCTGTTGGTTCAACAAGGGAGAAGATACTGCAGCTGTCTTCCTGTCCTTCTTGCTATTTGAAGATGATGACTTAGGGCTTGATTTTCGCTTTGGCGATTTGCTAGACTTTCTTAGAGAAGGTGATGGAGATAATTTTGATCTAATCACTTCTGGTGAAACCTTTCAAAAGAATTCAGTAAGTCAATTCAGAAACTCCTCTAATGGCTGTTATAATTAGTCAACAAAGCATGTGAGCATGTGTTTTTAAATCATACCAGTGCATGTTTTAAAATTAGTCTGAACCTATGCTTTTAATCAATATGTTAATTAACTGCCCTAAATAACACTAATACCAATGAAACAAACAGAAGCTATAAAACTTCAACATCACATAAAATCACAAAATATACTCAAACAGAGAGTGCTCTACTCTTTAGAAAAACAAATATCTGAGAAATACCATCGCCCTAAAAAACACATATTTAAGATTCAAATCTAGGCAACGAACCTGTTTTGTTCACCTGTTCAATAGAAAAAAATATTTCCTATTTATCTAATAGAATGTAAAAATTAAATGATTAACATATATGAAGCAAGATGACCTAACACAATTTAAAGTGTAGCAAACAGCTAATGAGTTCTTTGATCAATATCCATGTTGATGTTAACAGATTTAAATAAATAGCATACCTCCTTTTTAATAATAATTTCTTCTCTCTTCTCCATGTTTTCTTGTTCCAGCTTCATTAATTCCCTCTGTATCTTCTGACGCTTCATTTCCAATGACAACTCATGAACATAATCATAATTAATATCTCCATTGTCAGAATCTTTAAAATAAAAATTCCATTACTCGTCAGAAACTATAATTATCTATACCACAATCTTTCCAGCTATTTTTATATAAATTAAAACAGTAGAGTGTTTTATTATATTAACATACTTCTAAAAGATAAAAAATAGGGAAAGCTGGAATGGCTCAGCGGGTTAAGCGCTCGCTTTGAAGTCCCGGGGACCGAGGATCGAATCCCGGCCCCGGCCCATGAGGACCCACATGCTGAACTGGGGTGTGCCCCCAGTTCATTTCTTGCTGGGACCTATGTGGGAGGCTCCTGGACCAATTCCTGCCCTGCGCAGCCCTGTGCCCACCTGTGGAGTGAAACTATATGGAAAACTAATGTCAACTATGGAGACTGCTCTGGGCCCTCCCCCTTCTCTCTGTCTCTCTCTGTCTCTGTTTCTCTCTGTCAAAAATCAATAAAATAAATGTTAAAAAAAAAAAAGATAAAAAATATATATACTGTTTTTATAAAGGATTAAAATCAATATGGCTGATTTCTACATGAAAAACCAAACATTTTTAAGGTTCCTGGGTTTTCTAGGAATAATTTCAGCTTGTCAGGTATTGGGAATTTAGATGAAATTTTTAAAAGATAAAATTAAGACACAGCTATGAATTCTAAACATTAACGATAACAAAGCCTTCAGTATTATATGCTGTGTGTAATATGAATCATTACCTCATTAATTTTCTGAAACATTCATTAGTATTAATAATAAAGGGTAACTAGATGTGCAACACTGCTTCCATAGTTTTGTTTTCTTTTTAATAACACAACTGATTTGTATCTAAATGTAAAATTAAGCAATTTTGATACTAATTTGTACATGAGCTAATTTTTGAAAGATCTGTAACACTTTCATTACAACTGATTTGTACGAAGTTCCTTAATCCAGGGGTCCCCAACCCACAGGCCACAGAGCAGTTGTGGTCCATGGCCAGCAGGAAGTGAGGGGCAGGTGAGCGAGGGAGTGTGAGCAGCTTTATCTGTATTTACAGCCACTACCCATCACTCATGTTACCACATGAGTTCTGCTTCCTGTCAGATCAGAGGCATCATTAGTTTTATAACTATTACATTATATATTACACTGTAATAACAGAAATAAAATGCACAATGAATGTAACACACTTGAATCATCCCGAAACCATCACCACCCAACCAACCCCCTGATCTGTGGAAAAATTGGGGACTGCTGCCTTGACCCTTTTCCCACTGGCCCTGAGAATACTCACCAGCAGCACTTGTGGCTGCAGCATTTGCTCCAAAATAATTCACAGATTACAGTCCTAACCTCAACCACCCCAAAGTTTCATGTTTTGAAATTACATGAAAAAAATATTAAATACTAATCATTATATACATTTCTACATTAGGATTAGAGACAAGTTATGTTTTCAAATAAATTAGTGACAAGTTATGTCTAGAAATAACTCCAAGAACAGTTTTAATATTTTATTTCACATTGAAAACCGTGTTTATGTAAAATGAAATGGATGTGGCAGCAAGCTGCACTGTTTTTTTCATGAATAGGAAAAAGAGTTAAATTAGAACTGTTCATTTCCTCAGTGGATCTGATACTAATACCATGCCTCTATTTCCATTTATCTTTTTTAATGAAAAGAAAGGGAAACTTCATTAAAAAACAAACAAAGAAAAGAGTGGTGTGCAGTGCTATTTAATTAAAACACATGGAAGCTTTCAGTGGCTACTGGCATTACCACCCAATCTCACACCCTTAGTTGCTATTAATGCCCAGAAGCCTGGAAGTGGGAATTTCAATGACTTTTGTCCTAACACATGATCATATGGGGCTTGACTTACTCAAACTGAAATCCCTACTCAAACTACACTTTTAGCACTTAAGATTACAATTTCTTAACCCGGAGTAAAAAAAATAAAATTAAGGACTAAAAAACAATAAAGATAAGTAGTCCTCTTCAATTACTGAAAGCACAAGAAAATGGACATCACTGTAATGTATACGGTAGGTAAAATACATTAAAATGTCAACTATCTATTCATGCTTGGGGACTGACAGGGTAGCTATATACTATACTATATATTTGTTACCTGAGTGACTAAATTTGATTACCCATCTTATATGACAATTTCTCAGTAAATACAGACTAAATCATGCTTTTCAATCAGAAAGCAATTATTAAAGGGAATATAGTTTTGACTAGATAAAATAATTGAAGATAAGTTAATTTAATTAAATGAATAATGGTTATCTCTAGTTATTATTTTACACCCCATTAAGACATGTTACATCAGCAAATATAATAGGGCTGGAAGACCCAGTTTCATTGTGTGCTTCAATCATTAACAGATAGATGATATTCCATACCCACATACTAAGTGTAAAACAAAGAGTAATTAATTGAGGAGAATGATGTACACCAGGCAGTCCAACCTGGCGGCCCAGGACAGCTCTGAATGCGGCCCAACACATTCTTAAAACATTATGAGATTTTGTTTGTGACATCTTTTTTAGCTCATCAGCTATTGTTAATGTATTTTATGTGTGGCCCAAGACAATTCTTCTTCCAATGTGGCCTAGGAACGCCAAAAGATTGGACACCAGTGACTCACAGTATTTTCAAAGGTATTATCAATAGTGCTCTGTCCATGAAAAAACCGCTCTAGAAATATTACCAATACAGAATACATGTAAGAAATGAGAAACTGGCTTTCAGGTTTCAATCCCCAACCAACCAAATAAGGGGATAGGCCTGAGCAGTCAAAATATATGTCAAAATCAATGCATGACAGCTAATATATTTTGCTTAGAGGAAAAGCTCTCAAGTGTTTACTCAGAAAATACTTATTCTTATTTTAAGTATATCTATTAAAAAAGAAAAGAGAAATCTATCAGAGGGGGGCTACAATGTAGGCACAATGCAAACGAGTCTCTTAACCAAAAAAAACCAATAAAACAAAATCAGAAAGTTAAAAACATCGGATAGAACTCAAGAATAAAACTAAAACCACTTAATAAATTTTAAAAAGTCTCTCATATCTTACAGCTTAAAGTTATAATACAATTGCCTTATACAAACTGATTCATAAAGATTATTATGTCATCAGAAAATGAAATGTAATTGTAATGACAAATTAAAGGCAAATATTTTTAAGTATAACAAAACTACACACAATATATAAACGTTCATTCTTTAAACACATGTATAATAAATTCTTAACAATAAAAATAATAAACAAAGAATATAAATAGGCAATTAACAAAAAGAAAAAAATGATATGTAAATATGACATTTTAATGTATTATAGAACCCTTTTTTTGGCATGCTATTCGGTGATTTCTTTCTTTTTCCCATCCTTCCATTTTATTCCTTCAGGTTGATAGTAAATCATAAGCAGTACAAACATCTTTTCTATTTTAAGCACCCTCCTTTGTTTTTGCTTTATTTATTTTTAAAATAAAATTTTGTACTTCAATGGCAATACACATACAATATTATATTACTGTCAGCTGGACAACATGGTAAATAGACATTTATATAACTTATGAAGGTATCACCCCAGTAAATCTAGTATCCATCTAACATCATACATAGTTATTACAAAATTACTGACTATATTCCATATGCTGAACTCTATACCCATAACTAGTAATTTGTAACTATCAATTTGTACTTCTTTCTTAATCCCTTCCCTTTATGCACCTGTCCCTCTAAGCCCCCTTCCCATCCAACAATTTTCAAAATGTTCTCTGTATCAGGAATTTGGATCTACTTTGTTAGATCAATTTTTTTTGTTTGTTTGCTGTATCAGTGGTTTTCAATCACTGGTCTGCGGAATGAATCTAGTCTACAAAAAATTCCCTGGCGGGGAAGCCGGGATGGCTCAGTGGGTTAGGCGCTCACTTTGCAGCCCCAGGGACCGAGGATCGAATCCCGGTCCCAGCCCCAGCCCCGGCCCCGGCCCCGGCCCCGGCCCCGGCCCCAGCCCATGCGGACCCATATGCTGAACTGGGGAGTGCCCCCAGTTTAGTTCTCACCAGGGCGAGACCCGGCTCAGTTCCTGCCCTGTGCAGCCCCACTCCCACCTGTGGAATGAAACTATGTGGAAAAACCTATGATGTGCAACTATAGAGATTGTTCTGGGCCCTCCCCCTTCTCTCTGTCTCTGACTCTGTATCTCTCTCTGTCAAAAACAATAAATAAATCTTAAAAAAAAAAAAAAAAAATTCCCTGCCAGTCCATGACTTCTGGCGAACCGTACCCAGTCCTTGACTCTGCTCTTTGGTTTTTATTTCTGCCTTAGCAGCCCCCTAAATAATTTTCCTATTTTCACCAGTCCCCCAGTATAAAAAGGTTAAAAACCACTGGTCATATTTTCTCAGTCTCCCAGTACAGAAAGGTTGAAAACCATTGGTCATATTTTCCACAGAAAGCTTTTATTGACCCCCACAGCAACTGGTAATGAAATGAATATTTTAAGTCAAATAACTGTTTCTCACAAATTATCTGATCTTGGTCAAGCTATTTCATTTCTTTGAGCCTTACTTCCTTCATCTAGCAGGGGTCTCCAAACTTTTCAGCCCGCGGGCCACATTAACTATCAAACAGCAGTTTGGAGGCTGCCTACACACTCAAGGTCCAAATAAAAAAGAATCAAAGCATAGATGTTGTCTTTAATTATTTACTTAATATTATTTTATTCAGATAAAAAGGTCTCCACGGGCCAGATGAGAGCGCCTCATGGGCCACATGCGGCCCGCGGACCGTAGTTTGGAGGCCCCTGATCTATAGCATGATGTTAAGAGAAGTAAATTAAATAATAGCCTGAAAAGAAATTTGTTCATACTAGGGCAGAGGTTCTCAACTATCAGTCCATAGGCCAGGTCAGGACCACCGGAACTCACAGACCAGCAAAAAATTTCTGGCAGACCAGGTGCAGTCTATGGACCAGTGGTTGAAACCACTACTTTAGATTCCACATACAAGTAAACTCATGTTGGCATTTCTTTTTCTGTCTTACTTATTCCACTCAGCACAATGTCTATCGATGCTGTTGCAGATAACAAAATTTTGTCCCCTTCATATGGCTTAGAAATGGTTGTGGTTGTGGTTGTGGGTGTGGGTGTGTGTGTGTGTGTGTGTGTATGTGTATCACTTCTTCATCCATTCATCTATTGATGGTCATTCAGGATGTCTCCATATCCTGGCTATTGTAAATAATGCTGCAATGAACAAACAGATGGATGCACAGTGTTTTGAGATTCTTAATATAAATATCCAGAAGTGGACTATTATTCTTCTTTGTCTCTTGCTGCAGAATTTGTTTCAAGCCTTTTTTTGTCTGGTGTAAATATTGCTACCTCCATTTTTTTGTTCATTCCCATTTTCATGAAATTGATTTTTGTATCCCTTTACTTTCCATCTGTATGTCTTTCGACCTCACATGAGCCTCTTGCAGGCTGCATATGTAAGGGTCTTGTTTTCTTATCCATTCAACCCCCCTCTATCTTTTGATTGGAGCATTTACATTTAATGTAATTATTGGTGGATATGTAGCTATTGCCATTTTTATTATTCCTGTTTTTTGATGTTTTTTTCTTCTTCCTCTTCTAAAAAATGTGCCCCTTTAACATTTCTTGTAATATTGGTTTGGTAGTGATATTCTATTAGCTTCTTCCGGGAAGCTCTGCTGGGTAATCTTCCTTGTAGCTACTTGTTTTTCACCAATTAGAATATTTTGTGCCAATCCATTCTGGCCTTCAAAGTTTCTGTTGAGAAATCAGCTGACAGTCTTATGGGAGCTCCCTTGTAGGTAACTGCTTTTAAGATTCTCTCTTTAACTTTTGGCATTTTAAGTATGACGTGTCTTGTGGGCCTGTTTGAGTTCATCTTCTTTGGGTCTCTCTGTGATTCCTGCACCTGTATGTCTATTTCTTTCACCAGGTTAGACATTTTCTGTCATTAGTTCTTCAAATAGGTTTTCAATTTTTTGCTCTCTCCTCTCCTTCTAGTACCCCTGATACAAATATTGTTACATCTGATGTTGTCTCTGAGGTCCCTTAAACTGTCCTCATTATGGGTACTGGGAGGGGGGGGGATTTCTTTCCTTTTCTTTTTTCTTTTCTTTTTGCTGTTCTGACTGGGTGTTTTGTGCTTCCTGTCTCTCAAATAGCTGAATCAATCTTCAGTTTCATCTAATCTACCATTAATTCCCTCTAATGTATTCATTTAGTTACTGGATTCTTCATTTCTGACTGGTTCATTTTTATGTTTTCTACCTCTCTTTTTCAAGTTTCCTATCTCTTTGTTGAAGTTCTCACTGAGATCACTGAGCATCCTTAAAACTAATGTTTTGAAATCATCAGCTGATAGATTCCTTATCTCCATTTTGTTTAGTTCTTTTTCTAGAGCTTTGTTCTCCTATTTGAGACATTTTTCTTTGTCTGCCATTTTGGCTGCCTCCTGCAGTTTGATTCTAAGTACTAGGTAGAGGTGCTATGTCTCCTGGTACTAATAAAGTGGCCTTATGTAGTAAGTGTCCCGTGGGGCCCAGTGGCACAGTCTCCTTGGTCACCTGAGCCAGGTGCTCCAGGTGTGTCTCTTGTGTAGGTTGTGTGAGCACTTCTGTTGTAGTTGAGCCTTTCTTGCTGTCTGTATGTGAAAGAGAGGGACTGGCTCTTAGGCTGATGGGTTGTAAAGACTGGCCATGAGTACAGTGGAGGAGCTACTGTGCTAGGGCTAACCCTATGAAGCAGGATTAGCTTTAGCAGAGTTCTGGTCCCTGTTGGTGTCTGACATTTTGGTGTGTCATTTGTGATAGTAGTTGGGTGGTGCTTTTTTGTGGTATGAAGCTGGCCACTGGGTGTGTTAGTTCTGGGGCCTCCTGGGAGGGACTCTGTTGCAGGCCAGTGTCTGCTGCTGCCTGTGCCCTGCTGGGGCCACTGGATATGAGCTACAATGTGATCTGCAGATGGCTATCACTTGTGCTAAACTTGAAGGTGCCTTGGAAACTAAGCTGAAAACCAAGGCTGGCTTTCACTAGTGCCAGGTTTGGGGATGATTACCAAGAGTTACAGGGCACGCCAAGGCCAGATGCTACTTGTTTAGGTTTTGTGAACCTTTTAAAATTTAAAAAAAATCCACAGCATAAGCTAAGAAAGATCTTTTGTGTAGAAAATACAATTAAAGTGGAATGAGTGGGCCCATCATTGGGTGGGGTGGGGTCTTGGGGAATCACCAGGGTGGGGCAAATGGTATAAGCCAGGTTGATGGAGACTCAGAATAAGTCTCTTGCATCTGCACACTTGAAGGGAGGGCTCAACAAAGTAAAAATAGTTTCTGCCAGCACTTCTTTCTAGGGGAAAGCTGACCCCTCCCACCCCCGTCCCGAAGTCAGATAATTCAGTTCAGCCCCCTACGTCCCTGGTGCCTTTCAAGCTGCTGCCCCAGAGCTGTAGCTCAGAGCAAGTTAGTCCATTTGTGAGTAAGTCCACGTGCACCAATTTAAGAGGATTGCCTATGACTATAGCCACCCTGTCTCATTCAGCCATAATCTTCACTGGTTTTCACAGCAGAAGTTGTGGGGACTTCTCCATATAGCAATAGAACCCTGGAAGCCTAGGCTGGGGAGCCTTGTGCGGGGCTGGCATGGCTCACTCCTCAGGAGCACCATTCACAGCCAAGATATCCCTCCCAATCTTGAACCACCATACATGGGTGTGGAACCAGCCCACTCTGCATCTGTGTCCCTCCTACCAATCTTGACATGACTTCTATATATATCCATAGTTATAGGACTTCTATTAAGCTAGACTTTACACGATTCTCAATAATGTTTGTTTTATAGTTTACTTATAATTCTGATGTGGTCTTGAGAGGAAACAAAACACAGTATTTACCTACTCCAACAATTTGACCAGAAGCCTTAAAAGGGCCATTTTATATTTCCAGTTGTAATATTAGGTATTAGCATAGGTACAAATAAAAGCCATGTTAATTCTCTGGTGGTAGCAATGTAAACATGGTAATATGGGCAAAAGCCGTAAGAGCATGCATACCCTTTAACCCTAGATACCTTTGTATAAAGACACCTAAGATACGCCATGTGTTTCTTAAGCCATTATAAACATCGACATCTTGGAGATGCGTGCAGATTTAATTTGCTTTGAGTACAATTATAATGCAAATATTATCAAGAAATAACTATACACATTCAGTGTTAAAACGTTAACTGTACAGATAATCCCTTTAAGATTTTGAATTTGTACAAAGATGACACTGAAAGCCAAATGAGATATTCAAGTAAAAACAGCAAGACTGATATTCAACAAATTCATATGGCTGATTATTCAACAGAAGTTTCAAATTCAACTGAAGGTAGTCCTATCCAATGTAATGTACATAAACATGTAAGACTTACAGTATATCTATATTGAGCACGATGACTGTGATTCAGGAGATGAAGAATGGAATTGAGAACAAAAAGAAAATATTCCTAATATAAAACCATTTACCCAAATTGCTGGTATAAGTGCTTTAGTTTTGTGAAGACTAGGAGCAAATCCTACGCTTCTTTGTGTTTTGAAATAAGTGCTAAGCGACAATTTTTTTTTTTTTAATTATAACCACAGAAACAAATAGACATACAAGTCAAAGGACCAGAACTCAAAAGAAGGCATGGAGTAGTTTCCAGTAATAAGTGATGAAATGAAAGAGTACTTTTTGTTAATGTATTATAATGTTACAAGTACAAAATTCTAAAATAGATATGTATGGTCAAAAAGAGCAATATAATAGAGATATTGATATTTTCAAAAACTATTTCTCACAAATGTTTCTTGGCTATATCACATTTTCTTCACTTTGTAGGTAATGAAACTGTATATTAAAGAAGATAGAATACAAAAAGTGCCAAGTATAGTTGACTATTTGAATAATAAGTCTGAACAATTATACACTCCAGATAAAGATGTCTTCCCAGAGTCACTGATGAAATTCAAAGAACAGCTGGGGTATATGTAATTTATAGCTACCAAACATGCCAGATTTGGAATTAAAATTTACAAGTTATATGAATCCATAAATTATACACACAAATAGTAAGTTGAAAACAAATAGTATTTTTTGCTCATGTAGAATTTCATTTAATTCATATATCAAGGGGTTAATACAATTTTCCTTCTAGTTATCTACTGTGTGCAAATAATCATATATACATAAAAAATATATGTGTAAAGATTAAAGACTATAAGAAGTTGAGTACTTCCTGTTGTCTTTAATGTATAGATTCTCACGACAATTCTTAAGTACAAAGAGTAAAACATGAAATTCCCTTTATGCTTTTCCCACTGTTAATAGTGTTATATGCACAAAAATAAGCCATTACATTCATACTCTTTAAAACTATGAGAGTAAAACCATACACATGCCCTATAGAAAGAACTTTCCATGTCACAGAAATCTAACCACGTCATTGTAACATCAGCAAAGCACATCATGATATGAACATATCACAATTTATTTAACCAGTTTTCTTCTAACAAACAATACAACTACTTTGATGTTATAAAATAAGTCTTTAATGAACATTTGACACCAACCTTGGTTCACAAGTATAGATAATGCTTTAGGACAGATTTCTCAAATTAGATTTGCTGGATCAAGGATAACTTTTATTTTAATTTGCTAAACTGCACTATCAAAGAGCTTTAAATATAAACTCCCACTTGATAAAATCACAATTTTTCATTTCTGCTAATTTGATGGGTAAAAAAAATGTTCTCTCTTTATTTTCATTGGCATTTTACTATAGTGAGCCTGACCACTTACTGGCGATTTCTGGCCATATTTCAACTGGGCTATCTTTTCCTTATATATTTGTAAAAGCTCATTTTACATGCTTATACAGTGTTTTTATTATATGCTCACTTACACGTTACACATGTATTTTCTTAAAGTGATCTATTTGTAAATTCAGACTTTTTTTTTTAATTTATTTTATTGTTTTGAGAAAGAGAAGGGGGGAGAGCCCAGAGCAGTCTGCATAGTTGTAATTCATTAGATGTAACATAGTTTCATTCCACACAGGTGGATGTGAGACTGTGTGGGGTGGAAACAGAACCAGGGGCCTCCTGCATGGGAGGCAAGATCTTGACTGACAAGCCATTCTGACAGTTACCAGTTGTGCTACAGTTCACCACATGGGGTTTGTATGGGCCAGAGCCAGGAAACAAACTCCAAACTTCACAATTTTGAAGCAAGTGCTCACTGAGCAATCCTGGCATCCCCTATGCAAAAAGTTTTAATCTTTATGTAATCAAATCTTTTATGGTTTCTGGGTTTTTTGCCTTTATTAGCAGAATGTATACATCTGCAAGATTACCAAAACATGTTCATAAATTTTTTTCTTTGTCAACTGCAGTGATACTTTTGCTGTTAATTTTATTGCATTGGCCTTTATAGTAAATAAAATGTTTAAGGACCCAGATAAAAAACCCAGACTTGGGATGGTCTGGGGATCGAATCCTGACCCCAGCCCATGCAAACCCGTACACTGAACTGTGGCACAACGGGTAACCAATGGATGGATGGTGGTGAAGGTTCTCACCTCCCATGCAGAAGGCCACCAGCTGGGTTTCCGCCCCACACCAGCTGGGTTTCCGCCCCACACGGCCCACATCCACCTGTGTGGAATGAAACCATGTCACAAACTAATGATGTACAACTACAGAGACTGCTCTGGGCTCTACCTCTCTATCTCTACCTCTCTCTACCTCTACCTCTCTCTCTCTCTCTCTCTTTCACCATCTCTCAAACAAAAAAAAAATAATCTTAAAAAAATATATAGACTTGGTGGTAGGATGCTAGAAATATAGGAAGCAATATAACAAAATTTTAGAGGTACATTAAGAATTTGTGTTTGACCCTGAAGGCAATGGGAAATCAGAGAATTTTAAACAAGGAGAATGAAATAAACCCAATTTATTCCTTTAAAAGCTCACTTGAGGAGTTGGGAGTGGGCACCAGATATATAGTGATGATGGGAGAGCTGATTCTGGGTGGCGAGCGCATAACACAATACGTAAACGATGTAACGTAGATTGGTACACCTGGAAACTATGTAATTGTTACCAACCAATGTTACCCCAATAAATTTAACAAAAAAAAAAAGCTCACTTAGCAACTCACAGTGAGAGAAGACACATATATCAGATAAACATCTTATATCCAGAATATGTACAGAACCCTCAACAATTAAAAAACCAGATAACACAGTAGAAGAAAAAGCAAAAGTCTGAAACTGTTTACAAACAGGCTGTACAATGGTTAAAAACTGCCCACTTATTTATTAGTCATTAGGAACATATGCACTAAACCCACAATAAGATACTACTACAGGGGATGCTGGGATGGCTCAGTGGGCTGAGCGCTTGCCTTGCAGCCCCAGGGTTTGAGTATCGAGTAAAGGCCCAATCCATGCAGACCCACATGCTGAAATGGAATGTGCTTCCAATGTGGGAGGCCCCCAATTTGGCCCCTGGCTTTCCGGGCCGTGCCTCCCAAGTGGGAGTCTGCCAGCCAGGTTCCCACCCTGCAGGGCCCTGCACTCACCTGTATGGAATAAAACTATGTCAAAAAATAATGCTGTACAACTATGGAGGTCTCTCCCTGTCTCCCTCTCTCTGTCAAAAACAGTAAAATAAACCTTTTGTTTTTCATTGTTTTTGACACAGAAAGAGAATGGAACAGAGAGATGGGGGAGGTCCCAGAGCAGTCTCCATAGTTGTATGCCATCAGTTTTTGAGAGTTTCATTCTATACCATGAAAAAAAGGACAGCAGAGCTGATATGAAAATCTAGATGTCTTCTATTAAGCAAGACATCAAAAATATTTGCAAAAACATGTAAAACATTACCTCCTTGCTCAATTTTTATTTTTGCTCTGCAAAGCATAGTTATTTTCCATACAAGTATGTGTTAGATTTATTATTGTCACTGGTTAAGTGAATAAATAAATACTTTTAAAATTTCTCAGGTTCAATTTCTAATATGATAATTATT
Source organism: Craseonycteris thonglongyai (assembly GCA_004027555.1). Taxonomy (NCBI): domain Eukaryota; kingdom Metazoa; phylum Chordata; class Mammalia; order Chiroptera; family Craseonycteridae; genus Craseonycteris; species Craseonycteris thonglongyai. Next base: position 21,857 of record PVKE010017892.1, read on the forward strand.
GAAACACATAATCCACAAAGACAGAATCTCTTTGGGATCCTCAAAAGGAGTGAGAAGTGTCGAAAGACAAAAAAGTTTTGAGATACACTAGTACAGAGCAATTTCTTCTACATCTAGCTAAAAGTGCTATTCACTTTGAACTGCTATTCAGATTGAATATGCAGAAGTCTATGAAACCAGTTCAGTGTCACTATGTAGAAAAAGATGTAACTATCTAATTGTATGCTTCAATATTCCTTCAAATAGATACTTTTAAAACACAGAGATACACAATTATCAAAACCTGATAAAGGGAAAGCAGGATGGCTCCATGGATTGGGTGCTAGCACTGCAGGCCTGGAGTCAGAGGATCAAGTCCCAGTCCCGGCCCATGTGGACCCATATACTGAACTGGGATGTACTTCCTACCCTAGTTTGGTTCTTGCTGGGGCGAGCTGCCCATGTGGGAGGCCACCCATTTGGCTCCTGCCTGGGACGTGCCTCTCATGTGAGAGGTCCCTGGCTTACAGGGGGCACACCTCCCAAACAGGAGGCACCCTGCCCAGTTCCCACCCAGCATGGCCCTGCTCCCACCTGTGGAATGAAACTATGTCAGAAACCAGTGACATGCAACTATGGAGACTACTCTGGGACATTCCCCTTCTGTCTCTCTCCCTCTCTCTGTCAAAACCAATTAAATAAATCTTAAAAAAAAAAAACAGTACACAGAAAACCATAAGACACTATTAAAAGACACTGAAGAAGATACAAAGAAATGGAAAGATATTCCATCTTCATGGATTGGGAGACTCAACATAGTTAAAATGGCCATATTACCCAAAGCAATACCGTATTATCCGGCGTATAAGACGACCGGGCGTATAAGACGACCCCCTAATTTTACAGTTAAAACATAGGTTTAGGCCTATATTCGCTGTATAAGACTACAGCCTCGGAAGTGGGGGGTAGTCTTATACAGCGAATATAGGCCTAAACCTATGTTTTAACTGTGAAATTAGGGGGTCGTCTTATACGCCCGGTCGTCTTATACGCCGGAAAATACGGTATATAGATTCAATGCCATTCCCATCAAAATTCCACAGACATTCTTTCAAAAAATATATAAAAAACAAAATATCAGATTCACAAAAGACCCCAAATCATCAAAGCAACCCTCCAAAAAAAGAATAAGGCTGGAGGCATCATGCTTCCCAACTTCAGTCTATACTACAAAGCATCAATAATCAAAACAGCTTGGTACTGGCAGAAAAACAAACATACAAACCAATGGAAAAGAATCAAAAACCCAGAAATAAACCCACAAATATACTGACAGATTATTTTCAACAAAGAAGTGAAAAATATACAGTAGGGTAAAGAAACCCTCTTCAGTAAATGGTGCTGGGAAAATTGGAAAACCACATGCAAAAGAATGAATGTGAACTGAGATCTGTGACCATATACCAAAATTAACGAAAAATGGATTAAAGACCTCCACACAAGACCCAAAACAATAAACTGCATAGAAGAAAACACTGGTACTAAACTTACAGACATTGGGTTCAGGAATGACTTTATGAACCTGACCTCAAAAGCACGGGAAGTAAAAACAAAAATAAATGAATGGGACTATATCAGACTAAAAAGCTTCTACACAGCAAAGGACACCATCAACAAAGTATAAAGGAAACCAACCAAATGGGACAAAATATTCGCAAACAATGCCTCTGATAAGGGGCTAATATCTAAAATATATAAAGAACTCATACAACTCAACAACAACAAAAAATGATTCAATTAAAAAAGGGTGAGAACACCTAATCAGACACTTCTCCCCTGAAGACACACAAACTACCAACAAATTCATGAAAAAATGCTCAACATCACTAGCAATTAGGGAAATGCAAATTAAAACCACAATGAGATACCACCTCACACCTGTTAGAATGGCTATAATCAACAAGACAAGGAATAACAAATGCTGGAGAGGCTGTGGACAAAAAGAAACCCTTGTATACTGCTGGTGGGAATGTAAATTGGTACAACCACTATGGAAGGCAGTATGCAGATTCCTCCAAAAACTAGGAATGGAATTGCCACATGACCCAGCAACCCTTCTCTTAGGTATTTACCCAAAAATCTTGAAAACCTTAATTCACAAAGATATATATACCCCAATGTTCATTGCAGCACCGTTCACGGTAGCCAAGTCGAGGAAACAACAAAAGTGTCCTCTGATAGATGACTGAATAAAGAAGTGTGGTACATTTACACAATGAAATACTACTCAGCAATAAGAAAAGATGAAATACAGCAATTTGTGACAACATGAACAACCTTGAAACATCTTATTAAATGAAATAAGTCAGACTGAAATAATCAAGAAACATAAGACCTCACGCACAGGTAGAATATAAAACCAAAAGGAACAAAGAAACAAAAACTCATGGGCACAGTCAATAGTTTAGTAGTTACCTGAGGGTAAGGGGGGAGGTGGGTGGGAAAGCTGGGGGAAGGAGGAACAGTAGGGAGGGAGCATCAAATACATGGTGATGGAAAGAGAGCTGATTCTGGATGGTGAGCACATAATGCAATGCATAGACAATGTAATGTGGAATGAATACACCCGGAAAAAATGTAATTATTATCAATCAATGTCATCCCAATAAATTTAACAATTCAAAAAAATTTTTTAATAAAAATGATAAATAAAAGATGCTTCTTTCAAAAAGAAAAAAAACCTCTCAGTTTTAATCAACAGAAAGCAAATAGACATTTGAGTATTTTCTAAGTAAAACCACTATAAACGACATTTACTCACCTTTTAAAAGAATTTCATTTATAAAACATTCTTAAAGTGAAAATCACTTTATAGTTTATTTAAGATGTTAGTCTAAGCAGTGGTTTCTCAACCTTTTTCTACGGTGTACCCCTTTTAAATCTACTTCTATAAATTGTATCTCTTTTTTTTAAAAACAGCTGTTTTTAAATATTGACATTTTTGTTCAGTGCCTCTCTAAATGTAAAATAGTAGAAATGAAGTAATAAGTTAAGAAAGAAAAATTACTGCACTAAAAGTACAAACCACAGGTTTAATTTTACAGTATTTGTAACAGTTAAAAATTGTTACTGATTATATTTCATGTACCCCTGAACAGCCAAGCATGTACTCCCAGGAGTATGCATGCACTCGGGGCCTAATGGTCAATAGTAAAGGCTTGGCAATCAAGTTAAGTGACAGAAATACAAGGAGTGTCTATATTAGACCAGAGGGCTTGAACAGGAAGACAGAAAACCTGAAAAGTAATAGAAGCCAAAGGTTTAAGTACTTCAAGAGGATAGAGGCTCTCAGATGTATCATACATGGCAGAAAGGTTATAGAAGAGAGAAACAAGAATTACTCCATTTATTTAGCAAAGAGGGAGTTATTAAGAGACCTTGAAGAGCAGTTCTGGCGAAGATATGGGTCAGAAGATTGGATATGAGGTGAAAAAGTAGATGACAAGGTATGGAACTCTTTTAGGAATTTAGCTGAAATGTAGGGACAAAGAGGGTGATGGCTAACAAGTAACATGGGGAGAAGATAAAATTAGTCAAAATGGATGTTAAAGATTTAAAAGAGAATGTACAAGGGTTTTCCGGAAAAAATATTGCCATAAACGCCTCTACTTTTTATTATTACATGGCTGGATACTTTCTGAATAGCCTCTTGTGATAAATGAACGAGAAAGACTACAAAGGTGGGAGGAAATCAGATCCAGAATACAAGAGAATATAGTCTTATACTGCAGAAGGGAATTCTTTACACAGATTGAAAAGAAAATAAAGTTTAGTGAACATAAAACTAGTTTGTAGATGTAATGGCCAGAAGTTAAGGGAGTTTGTGGATGAACAGTTTAATCATCTCTGTGTAGTAAATAGCAAGCAAGACAAATGAAGGGACTAAAAAATTAAGGAGTAGTTTTGAAAAAGTTACTATGAAGGCAAGGAGAAAACGGACTTAGGCTTTTCTGAACCCTTTAAAATTTTCAACAATAAGCATGCATTATTATAATAGGAATAAAGAATTTTTTCGTTTTAAAGATAGGAATTATCCAATACATCTCAGCATGTTTTTTTAAATCCTAAAATAGTTCAAATGAAAAGAAAAGAATGTTGGGTGTGTTAAGAGTTAATCCCTTGCTACCCAATCTTGAACAGTTCAGGTTTTTAACATTTTATTGTAATATATTAACTAATTAGTCAACTACAGTGGAACATTATAGTTGTCTTTACTGCTATTTTGTAAGAAGCATTAGATTAGCTTATGAGTAGGCTGATCATATGTACCATTTTAAACAGGGCAGTACTGGTTTTTGTTTTTGTTTTCTATTTCCCAACCGGCCCATCATTTTTATATAAATGTCAATTTTGTCACGTTTTTAATTTTTGTAAAAAACTTAATGTGGGTTGTTTATTTCTCATAAGGCTAATCAATGTGTACCATAAAAAACTACTAGTTTGGGGAGAAAGATGGCGGCATGAGAGGAGAACCTGGATAACTTCCTGAAAAGGGACTTATGAACAAAGGGGAAACCACAGGGGAAACCCTGAGAAGCAACCTCAACTGAGAGAATCACACAATGCAGAACAACACCCAAAGGTTAGAGAACAAAGGGGAGAGCGGAAGAGGGAAGGAGATGCAGCAGCTCATGGGCAGGGTCGCAGAGCACGGCCCGGGCTGGCAAAAACAAAGGGGGATTGGGGGACTACAGTCAAAGTGGAGCTGGATCGAGGGCAGGCTGGAAGCCGAGACCTAAGGAGCATGGAGGACCAAGACTGTGGACAATTTAACATCCAAACTCAAGAGACAGCAAGCGGTGCCCTAATCAGATCAAGGAGCCTAAAGTGAAACACGGACTGTGGAGCAGGGCAGCTGCACTTCCCAGCGGGCAGGGTGAGAGAGCAGGGATTCAGCCCACAACAGCTCGGCACCCCTGATTTAAGGAGGAGATTGATTGTGAGGGAGCGCCTCCTGAACACAGGGCTCTTGGAGTGAGGGCTGGGGCTTGAGTGGGCATAGCTGCATTGGACATGCTTGGAGTGAGTCCGGTGGCCTCAGCAGAGCCATGCACCTAAGGAGGCTGCCGATCGAGCTGCGGCCTGTGTGCCAATGGCTTTCGGAGCCCCGCACACCAGGCCTCTGCGGAGCTGCCCACAGCGCGCGCAATTGGGCTGATCCAGCCGACAAGGCTCCACAATCCAAGCTCACGCACGGCTGCTGACCCCTCTGCCACGGCACCTAAGCCCACGCGCAACCAGGCTTAGGGTGCACCACTGCCCAGGCCGTGGCTGTGCCCAGTCCCGTGTGCCAAACCCGGCCTCTGCCAATCCCTGGCACACTTGCGTCACCGCCCTGAGGGCAAGGCTCACAGTCGCAATTAAAGAAAACGCACACGAGCAGAGGGGAGAAAGACCTGAGCTCCTGTGACGTACCCGCTCTGAACTGCCAGCCCCCTTATTCAAAGAGGAATCTGCTATTGTGTCTCAGGCCCAACCTAGCTCCTACTCACAGGCCCCCAACCCCGGCCACACCCTTACTACCCTGCTTTCTAACAGCTAAGACAGCAACCTCAAGTGCCCCAAGACACAGAAGCTGTCTGCTTCCCCCAACCCTCTCCCAAAATCTACTCCTCCCACAACTGAGCCCAAAAGAAAAAATAAAGAGAAGCCCATCTGATAGGCAAACCCCCAGAGGGAAAAACAAACTCATGCCTAGAGCAATAAGAACCACATCAAACACAATGCACACCTCAGAATCCAAAGCCACTCCAGAAGATCACGGGCATTCTTCAGTTAAGGAGCTTGCACACTTGGAATCAAATCTAAGTAAAACAGAATTCAGGGCTGCAATAATTAAGACACTCAGAGAGCTCAGTAAATGCTGGCAAACTACCCAGACATAGTTAAATGACCTCAACAAGAAATTCTCTGAGAAAAATGAATACTTTACCAATAAAATTGTAAAGTTAGAGCAAAGCCAAAAGTAACTCCTTGAAATGAAAGGCATAATGGGAGAGCTGAAAAAATAACTGACCAGCATGGAAAACAGGGCTGACCAGCTAGAGAAAAGAATGAGTGAAATCGAAGCTAGGAACATGGAAATGTCACAGAGGGAAGACGAAAGGGAAATGAGAATGAAGAGAAATGAAAGAGCCCTACAAGAACTCTCTGACTCCATCAAAAAGAACAATATTAGAATAATAGGGGTACCAGAAGGAAGCGAGATGAAATCTTCTCAGAGTCTACTAAAACAAATAGTGGATGAAAATTTTCCTAACCTATGCAAAAATTTGTGGTATTAACCACAAATTCAAGAGGAAACCAGAAGCCCCAACTACCTACACCCTAGCATACCTTCTCCAAGGCACATTGTTCTGAAGATGACAAAAACCAAAGACAAAGAAAGAATCCTCAAGTCTGCCAGGAAAAAACAAAATATAACATTCAAAGGAAAACCTATCAGGCTGTCACCAGAATTATCAGCAGAAACTCTGCAAGCCAAGAGAGAGTGGACCTCAATCTTAAAAATACTAAAAGAGAGAAATTTCCAGCGAAGAATTGACTATCCAGCAAAATTAACCTTTATATATGAAGGAGGAATTAAAGCCTTTTCAGATATACAGAAGCTGAGGGAACTCTCCAGCTCAAAACCAGCACTCCAAGAAATACTGAAGGAGGCTATTCGACCTGAATCAAGAAATCAAAATAAATGGAGAAAAGTTGGGACAACACAAAAATAAAAAGAAAAGAAGAAATGGATACAGGACATCCTCATATATCAATCATCACCCTGAATGTAAAGGGACTGAATTCAAAAATGAAGAGGCACAGGGTAGCAGACAGGATTAAAAAACAAAATCCAACCATATGCTGCCTACAAGAGACACACCTCAGCCATAAGGACAAACATAGACTCAGGGTATAAGGATGGAAAACAATACTCCAGGCAAATGGCAGTCAGAGAAGAGCTGCAGTGGCCACGCTGATTTCTGACGAAAAAGACATCAGAATAAAAAAAATAATAAGACATAAAGATGATCATTACATTTTGATAAAAGGGACAATACAACAAAAAAACATGAAACTCATAAATATATATGCCACCAATCAGGAAGCACCAAAATTTATAGAGCCACTACTAACATAACTAAAAAGAGATTTTGACAAAAATACAATTATAGTAGGAGATTTAAACACCCCCTGACAACATTAGACAGATCATCTAAGCAGAAACTAAATAAGGAGATTACAGCTTTAAATGATACACTGCAGGAAATAGACATAATTAACATATACGGGTCATTACATCCTACAATAAAGGGCTAAACATTTTACTCTAGTGCACATGGAACATTTTCAAGGATAGACCATATCCTGGGACTGAAATCCAACCTCACCAAATTTAATGGCATCCAAATCATACCAAGTGTATTCTCAGACCACAAAGCGTTGAAATTAGAGATCAATTGCAAAAGAACAAGTGCAGAGAGAACCACATATACGTGGAGACTGAACAACATGCTATTAAAAAGTGACTGGGTCAAAGAGGAAACAAAACAAGAGATTAAAAAATTTGTAGAAACAAATGACAATGAAAACACGACGTACCAGAATTTCTGGGACACAGCAAAAGCAGTATTAAGAGGGAAATTTATATCATTACAGGCCTATCTCAAGAAACAAGAAAAACTACAAGTAAACACCCTCACATCTCATCTTATAGAGCTAGAAAAAGAAGAACAGAGGGCCTCCAAAGCCAGCAGAAGAAAAGAATTAATAAAAATCAAAGCAGAACTTAATGAAATTCAGAATAGAAAAACAATAGATAAAATTAACGCCACAAAGAGCTGGTTCTTTGAAAAAATCAATAAAATCGACAAACCACTGGCTAGGCTCACCAAAGGACAAAGAGAAAAATCTCATATTTCCAGAACACGAGACGATAGGGGAGAGATTACAACTGATGCTGCAGAAATACAAACAATCATAAGAGATTATTATGAAAGACTCTATGCCAACAAGTTTGACAACCTAGAGGAAACGGACAAATTTCTAGAAACATATAGTTTACCTAAACTGAACCTAGAAGATTTGGATAACCTAAATAGACCAATCAACAGTACAGAACTTGAAACAACTATCCAAAACCTGCCCAAAGGCAAAAGGCCTGGACCAGATGGCTTTACCAATGAATTCTACCAGTCCTTCAAAGAAGAACTAATGCCCATCCTCCTCAAACTACTCCAGAAAATTCAAGAGGAGGCAGTACTACCCAACTCTTTCTATGAAGCTAATATCACCCTAATACCAAAACCTGGGAAAGACAATACCAAAA
>PVKE010017893.1:0-30210 GCA_004027555.1 Craseonycteris thonglongyai
GTGGGGCTTCCACGCTCCCTAGGTCTCGGCTTCCAGCCCGCCCTCGATCCAGCTCCACTTTGACCGTAGTCCCCCAATCCCCCTTTGTTTTTGCCAGCCCCGGGCCGCGCTCCGAGTCTCTGTCCCCGAACCGCTGCTTCCCTTTTCCTCTCCCGCTCTCCCCTTTTTTCTCTAACCTTTGTGTGTTGTTCCGTGTTGTATGGTTCTCTTAGTTGAGGTTTCTTCTCAGGGTTTCCCCTGTGGATTCCCCTCTGTTCACAAGGCCCTTCCCAGGCAGTTATCGGCGTTCTCCTCTCATGCCGCCATATTGGATCTCCTTCTAATTTTAAATGGGATGGTCAGGGTAGGCCTCATTGAGAAAATGAGTTTTCAGCAAAGACTTGCAGAACATAGAGAGTGAGTGAATACTTGGGGAAGAGCATTTGAGACCAAGGAACAAGCAAATGCAAAGGTCCTGAGGCAGCAGCATATCTGGGTGGGTTTCAGGAACAGCATAGAGGCTGTAATGGTTGGAGGGCAGTCTGGAAGGTGAGAGTGGAGGACACAGAAGGGGCTGGAGTAGTACCAGATGGCTCTCCATGTGTGTTCAGGAGAACTGTTCTTAAGAAATATGGAGAACATTTCCTAGAAACTTGTCGATGAAAGAAATTCCAAACCTAAAGAAAGGTTTAAAGAGTTTATTATGAATCAAGAATCTAGAGGCTAGTCTCAGAAGCAAAATCTCAAATAATTGAGATAATGCTCCCAAGAATAAGTTTTGCAGTTTATTTTATACATTAGGATCAAAGGAGAAGATGTAAGGCAGGTACAGTATATGAAATCCGTTGGTGGTAGATTAAGGAGGTGGGAGAAAGCAAAGGGGGAAATCCCTAGGATTGGATAAAAAGAAAGATAGAGACATACTTCTTTTACATTGGTGGGTGCAGCATAGTTATATTTCACATACATAGTTTATAGAGGTTGCAGGAAAAAGACAATAATGAGAAATGTTGCAGTTGTCTTGCCCCCTACACAGGATCTGGAGGAGATCATTTTGACATTTTAAGTATGTTATTCTAGATGCACAAAAACAATGAACAGAGCCTGTTCAAGGTAGAGATTATCATACAGGCCTTAGAATGTGACTTCCCACCATAACTCTTTCAGTCAGGATTTTTTGTTTTTTTTATGATCAAAACATCCCTTGTGGTTACTTTTAGTTATTGATCTTGTCATGCTCATCATGCTGGCCAATGTAGCCCCTTTTTGTTTATAAAACCCTGGGCATCTGCTGGATCCATCTGTATTATTGAGATGAAGCTGACAAGATAAAGTGGCAGGTTTCTACTTTGGGTTTGCTATGTCAGTCTAGCTTCAGGGCAAAGGGCTGGAGAATCTTTGTAGAAATGGAACTTTCTTGGGGTTTTCCCGAGTGCTGGGGTTCTAGAGTCAAGACACAAGCCCTGTCCCATCCCTCATGAATCACCAATTCTAAGGTCCCCTGAGGCCCCGACAGACCCCAGCAGCTGTGCAGCCATGTCTGCTCTGCTGTGTTGGCCAATCTGTGTGTCACCAGGCAAAGGAACCCAGATCTGGAAGAAGAAAGGGGCCATCTATGAAGGGGACTGGAAGTTTGGGAAGCGAGATGGCTACGGCACCCTCAGCCTTCTTGACCATGAGACAGGAAAGTACAGGAAAGTATACTCGGGCTGGTGGAAAGGCGATAAGAAATCGGTGAGTGGTTCCCGTCATGCCCTGGGACATGGGCCAGGCTGAAAGCAGGGTGTGTGCGTGTGTGCTGTGTGTGTAGGGAGAGCCATATGAGAAGCCTGGGAGAAAAGGGTGGGGGTTGTGGGGAGGAGAACAGGGGCCCTGTGTGTGTGGGAGAAGGAAGGGGTGGGGGAATCATCAAGGCTTCTGAGAACAAAACCCAGGAAACAGGAAGCCAGAGGAGAGGGCCCAGGGAGGAGCCTGTGAAACTCTGTGACTATTAGCAGCCAGCCAGGCTGTGTGAGGGTGAAGTTTCCGCCCTCCTCTCCTCTTCTCATTTCCTGGCTTTCTTTTCCCTGGGCAGCCCTTTCTGAGAATCCCCCTTCGCTTGGGCCAGGATAAGGGGAGGGTAGGAAAAGTGGGAGCAAGACTACTGAGACCACACCCTTAGTCACAGGACTAGAGAGGAAGGTCCTAGGTCCCTGGGATAGAAGTCAGCCAGAGGCATGTCCTCAACGCATAAAAGCCCAAATCCTCACCATAGGCCATGGAGACATAAAATACAGTTATCGCTATTGGACAACTACTATTGCAGTCCTGGAACACGATATGGTACTTCAGCTCTCACAACATCGTCATCATCACCATCATTCCCAGTTAATTCAAGAAACAAGCTCAGGCAGGTGAAGTGCCTTGCCTTGGGTCACATGGCTGGCAAGTGGTAGAGCCTAAGATTTAATTGTTTATTGCTTATTGGCCAGTGGGAAGAGAGGTCCTCAAATAAACATATAATATGGTGTTAGCATAGAGGTTTGCATAGGCAGCTCAGAGAAAGATCATTGAGCATTCACGGCAGGCTTCCTGTAGGAGGTGACACCAAAAGATGCAGAGTTAACCAGGGAGACCAAAAAGGAGAAGGGGAAGTAACAGCAGGCAAAAGTAGCTTAAGGGAAGGATATGTCAGCAAAGTGTGTGTTGTCCACAGGGTGGGGGTGAGGAGAGGAGTAGGTAGGGAATCAGAATTTTGAGAGGCAGACTTGGGCTGCTTAACCCAACCTCCTTAGGTGTGATCTGCAGGGAGTTCGTGATTCTCTGTGGTTGGACGCTAAGGGCGGTGTTGATGTTCATTGTTCTGGAGAGAAAGTCCATAGCTTTAATCTGATTCTCAGAGGCATCTGTGAATCTGTGACTTTTAGTAGGGTCAACTCAGAATTGGGGAGACCGGGCAAACGTGATCAGAAGGGCGATGTAAGGATCCTTCTAGCTGGAGAATGCATGGGGATGGGAGAATAGCGTGGAGGAAAGGAGCAGTGATGAGGGGAGAAATGATGGTGGGCGGCATGAAGGCAGCCGTAGCAGGACAGAGGGAAATAGCCTGAGGCGATTCTGCAACACACGACCATCAGCTTGGATGTAGGACCAAGGGAGGAAGCAAGGAAGAAGTCCAGGTATGTGGTTTGGGTGCCAGGGAGGAAGGCAGGGCTTTCCTAGTAGTGCGGAGCGCCGTGAACAGGGACACCTTTGTGCTTTCAGGGCTACGGGGTCCAGTTTTTCGGACCCAAGGAGTATTACGAGGGTGAGTGGTGTGGCAACCAGCGCAGCGGGTGGGGCCGCATGTACTACAGCAACGGCAACATCTACGAGGGCCAGTGGCAGAACGACAAGCCGGATGGGGAGGGCATGCTGCGCCTGAGTGAGTGCCCCCCTCCCGCCCTAACCAGCCCCGCCCAAATAGCCTGCTGGCCCCGCCCACGCGCCCACGCCCTCGAAGCTGCACTCCTCTGGGCTTTCAATGACCACGCCCACCTAGCCACACCCCATTGACCACGCCCCCAACGCCCCGCTTCAGAGTGTTTCAAGGTAGATGACAGGATCTCTAAAAGTAGAGACTTACAATAAATATGAACAATTAAGACTTTCTTGTTATGGTCATAACAATCATAGCCTACACTTATACAGCAGAGCTCATTTAATCCTCACTACCATCTTATAAAATAGATACTCGTCCCCATTTTACTAATGAACTGAGGCACAGAGAGGTTAAGTCACCTGCTCAAGGTCACACAGTCGTTTAGTTGTGAGGTCAAGAGTGCTAAGGAATTCCCCTTAATAATAGGAAGGTATGTTGGAGAATGACATAGGAGTTAGGGGTGGGCTATTTATATTGACTTAGGGTCAGGGGCCAGGAATGCCTCCCTCAGGAGGTGACACTTGAACTGAACCCTAAGGGAAGAGGAGGGGATGGATATACACGGAGCTAGAGAAGAACATTCCAGGAACAGGCAAGAGTAATGAGAAGCCCCTATTAGTGTTGGGACTTAGTCCATTCTCTATATAGCAATGAGAGTGAGCTTTGTACACATTAGACCTGTCACTGCCCTGCTTCTTAGCTCTGTGACCTTGAGTAAGTCAATGAAATTCCTTGAGCTTTACAAGCTACATCTGTAAAATGGAGTCTGTGATGCTTCTTCACAGATTGTTTTTGTGAGGAGGTCAGAAACATAGCATGGAACCAGGCACAGAGTAAGTGCTGAAAAAATATAGCCCATTTGTAGTTGTGGCGATATATATTTTTTGTAAATAGTAAACCCTGTTGCTCATCCAAGTTCAAGTAAGTAGTGGAGGCAAGATGTCAACCCGGTCTGATTCTGGAAGTCACTGATGCCCCAGGGCTCTAATGTTTATAGGTCAGTTGTCCCAGACCCTACCTCACCCACCAGGGGCAGAGTGCCAGCCTGGTGGTCCGGCCTGGTTTGCTGTGCCCAGCACCCACGCCTCCCTCTCCTTTCTTCCAGAGAATGGGAACCGCTATGAGGGCTACTGGCAGCGAGGCTTGAAGAATGGGTCCGGGCGTTTCTTCTACCTGGACCATGGTCAGCTGTTTGAAGGCTTCTGGGTAGATGACGTGCCCAAGTGTGGCACGATGATCGACTTTGGCCGCGATGAGGCCCCTGAGCCCACCCAGTTCCCCATTCCTGAGGTGGGCAGCTCTCACCACCTTAGATAGAAAGCAGCCCCCCCCCCTCCCCGCGCCCCCCAGCCACACCCAACCTGGCCCAGCCCAACCCAGCCCAACTAGGGAACAGACTAGGTTTTGTTTTTAGTCAGGGCATCTCCAGGGAGGCAGACAGCACCACACCCTACTGAGACTGCCAGCAACACCTCTAAGGCAGGTGGCATCCTCAGAAGTAGGCAGCACCCCCTAAAGCAGACAACACCTCATAAAACTGGCAGCCTGGAACTTCTATGCTCCTCAAAGCAGCCCCTGCTGCTTCCCTCTAGATCAAAATTCTAGACCCCGATGGCGTGCTGGAGGAAGCCTTGGCCACGTTCAAGAAGACACAGGAAGGGGATTGACTCCAGGTGAGGGCTAGGCATGCCTGTCACTCTCTATGTGGGTGGGGCCGCTCCTGGAGTCTCCTTTGGCCAAGAAGCTCAGGAGTAATGACCAGAGAGGGTGGTTTTCTTGCTTCCTGCAGTCTAACTGGGCCTTTTTAGTTCCTCCCCTTGAAAACTCATCTCCCTGAAGACCATTTCCGTCTAGTTCTGCCCAAATCCCCCCATTTGTACCCTGAACTTACAGGGAGGAACACTGCTTGGAGTCAGGTGGCCGGCTTGCCCCCAAATGCCTTCGAGTAAGGTGGTTTGCCTCACATCTGTCCAGTGGGCCTCCTCCAGTCCTGGCCCCTCCTGCTGTGATTATAAAATGGGGTTTGAGGGCGTTGGAACCTTGTCTTTGAAACACCAGCTCTTACCAACCCTTTGCACCTGCAGAGAATACCAGAGCTGCAGGAGAAAGTCAAGTCCTTGTCATCCAACTGCTCAGACCGGTGTGGCTCCCATGGAGGAATGAGAGGTGACTCTGGGCACACCCTTGGCACCCTCAGAGGGCACTTCACTCTCAGCACTGGATCATTCTTTGCCAATGGGGGGAAGGGGCAGTGCTTCTCTTCCCAGATGGCTTTGGGGATCCTCCTGCCTTCATCTAGGAACCTCATCTCTGAGTGCCTGAGTATAAAGGAGAACCTGGTGGCATTAGCCTGGGGCCTGTGCTGTAAGGTTGGGAAGGTGAGGGAGCCTTGGGAGGGATTTCAGATAGAGAAGAGGGAAGACAGTCCCAAGGGCCTCATGGATTGACCTTAGGGGAGAGACGGGAGGTGTCCCCAGGTCTCTGAGCTCTGAGACACTCCATAGAGGACAAAGAGCCTACATCTGGTCACGCTGGTCACTAAGGTTTGGGGTTAAAAGCTGACCTGGCTTCTGGGCCGAACATGGGGGGCTCTCAACCTTGGAATCCTGTGGGAGCTTTAAAAAAAGTAGATGCCCAGGTCCCACATCTCTCTGAGGTGAGGCCTGGGCCTTCAAAACTTTCCCCAGATGATTCTAATGTGCAGCTGGGGCCTAGAACCCCTGACTTACTGGAGGTCACCTTAGTAAGTGACTTCCATGCCCCACCTGTAAAATGGGACTTAGGAGATCTCACAGGGGTGTTTTGAGGACTTGCTAACATGTAACCATAACGAATAACATGTATTGAGGTTAGTTGTGAAGCAGGTATCTGGGAAGGGCTTTGCATAATTCTAATCTAGACAACATTCCTGCAAGATAAGAGGGACTCTTATGTAATGGGTAGGAACATGAGCTCTGCCGTCAGACTCCCTGGGTGTGAATCCACTGTGATTTATTAGCTGTGTGTTCTTGGGTATGTCACCCAACTTTTCTGTTCTCTAGATTTTCTCTCTTCAACGATGGAATAATAGTACTTACCACCCAGGGTTGTTGTGGTTACTGTGGAGATTAAATCAGACATGGTTTTAATCTGAGGATGAATTCATTCCCCTCCCTCCCTGGGGGCATTTTGGATATCTAGAAACATTTTTGATTGTGACAGCCAGCGGGGAAGAAAGCTACTGGTACCTAGTGGGTAGAGGTTGGGGATCCTGCTAACCATGCTACCATGTACCCTACAAAAGAATGATTCAGCTCACTGTCAGTAGTGGAATGCTGAAATACCACGATGCTCGTAAAGGCCACCCCGTGCATGGTACATAGTAAAGGCTCAATAAACACTCACTGACACTATGTTGAGGTTCTCTCTGCCTCTAAATCATAAGCAGTGAAGCCTGAACCAAGGCATGGTTCTCAGTCTGTACCTCTGACACCAGGAAGCTGAGCCTGCTGCCTTGGGACCTGGAATTAACCAGACACTCTCGATCCCAGGCCATGCTCACAGCTTTACATGTGTCCTCTCCCGTGACCCCTCAACAGCCCTGTGGTGTCCAGCTATTATGAATGGCATTTTAGAGAAAACAGAGGTTCACAAGTCACCAAGCTAGACAGTGCCTGTACTTGATCTAGGTCTATCTGCTCTTAAGGTGCAGAACAGTGACAGTATCCCTCGAAGGCTACCATTTTTCAGAAAAAGTGGTGAGTGTGTGGTTAACATTTCTCTAGATGGGAACACAGTAAACTGGCAAACATTTGTCTCTGGGGAGAACAGGGAACCTGGGAACAGGGGAGGGCAACTTTTCATTGGGTATTTGGAACCGTATGAAATGTATTAGCTATTCAAAGTATAAATAAAACTGGAATTAAAGGGACTATTCTCAGCAACCAGTGTTTTCCTCACTTGCCTGGGTTTGAGAGTACCTGGAGTACTTGTTAAAAACACAGAATCCAGATACACCCAGGGGTGGGACTTGGATATCTGCATTTTACAAGCTAATCTGGTGACTTCAGGAAAGAAAACCAAATAAATAAAATATATATATAAAAAAAAAAAGGAAAGAAAACCAAAGACTACAGTCACAGCCCAGAAATGAGTCCAGCCTGATCCCAGGTCTCTGCAGAAGCAGGGAGGTGACTCAGGGGGATGCACGGAAGGTGCCTTGGTCTTCTCTGGGAAGCAGTGGAGGGTTTCACACAGGGGTCCCTGGCTCTTTCCTACTGGGTCCAGTCAGAGGGCTGTCCAGGGACCGGGAGGGTGGGTCCTGGTGCTTGTGAGGCAAGAAGCTGTGATAGGAAAAAGGAGCTCCCCCTCCTTTCCCGACTCGACTCACGAAGCTGCTTTTGGCCATGTGCTAGTCTGCCCCAGAACAAGAGCTTTCCCTCAACCAACTTTCACTTTAGCCAGAGCATGTGGTGTTTACAAAACCATTTTCTGGACTGGGTTTCTGAGACAGAGCTCGCAAACTCAAAGGCCCATGGTGGCCAGGCAAGTGACAGATGAAACTGGCCAGTGAAGTGGGGGCAGTGGCTGACATGTGTCCTGGGGAACAGGGTGGCTGCCACTCATCTCCTGCTCATTGCTGCTCTGTAAGAGATCTTCCCATTTCTTAAGCAAAGCCAGAATCTGCCCACTGAAGACGCCCGTGAGGGCCTAGGCTCTGAGCCAGACTTTCTAGGTTCTGATTCTGTAGAATTACGTAACCTCTTTGGGCATCAATTCTGTCATTTGAAAAACGGACACAAACGTTCCTGCTAAAATGCACAACTTGATTATAATAATGACATCAGAGAAACTGGACTGAAGCAACATTCTACAAAACCACAGGCCTGGGTACTTCAAAAAATGTCAATGTGACAAAAGACAAAGAGAGGCTGTTCCAACTCAATGTAACCCATGATCCTGGATGGAAAAAAATCATTGCTAGAAAAGAAATGTTTGGGACAAAGAGGGAAATAAACACAAACATTCTATTAGATGGTAACATTGTATCATTGTCAAGTTTCCTGAATTTGACCACTGAATTGTGGCTGTGCAGGGGAACATCCTGTTTTAGGGGGTAGCGTTTAAGCATGAAGGGTCACGATATCTACAGCTAATGCACATGGATCAGGGGCAAAAACCTACCAATCCTCATTCATTCTTTTGGTATCTGCATATTTGCCTACTTGCTGAGGGTGAACAGGACACATTCTGTCTTCTTGTTTCCGCTCTCACAATATATAAATATGAGTCCCTTTCACAGCCTACTGAGTGCCAAGTTCTGTGCTTTTTGTTGATGTCATAGTTTAAAATGGTCCTTAATGCTGTGTAGTATTCTTGAGTGCAGGAAGGATGTGATATGCCTTCCAGAGAAAAAATGCCTGTGGGCCAGGTTGGTAAGCTTCATTCAGGCATGCATGAGTTCTGCTGGCTCTGAGCCCCATGTGAATGACTCAACATATATTAAATAGGGTGTCTTTCAATAGAGACATACATAAAACAAGGTTACGTTATTGATCAGCTGACGAACATATTGTGACCAGAGGCTCCCAGGAACTTACCACCACGTTTCCCATAGGAGCTACGGTTCAGTATCCACTAACGGGGCAGTCACGGTGACTGTAGAGAATAGAACTACCACGAATAACAAAAACGGACTTTATGTATTTTAGTTACTATTCATGCAACTTCTTTGTAGGTTTGAAATTTCTCAAAATGTTGAAGAACAATTTGCTTAGAGGTTCACCTGATTGATGGACATACCAGGAGAAGTAAGACCAGGCAGCCCAGACCCAACAAACACAGACACAAGAGGAGGTGTCCCTTATGAGTATATTTATGTGTTCACACACACACACACACGCACACACACACTCGACACTGAAGGGGTCAAGAAGGAAAGGACAGGAGGAATCCAGGTGGCACTGGCAAGGGGGAGGAGGAGGGACAAAGGGAGCATTTGTCCCCCCTCTGGCTCCCACAGGTGGCCTCCTCCCAGGTGAACCTGGAGCTGGAAGAACAGGAAATGCTTATTCTCTTTAGAGGAAAGTTTCAAAGTGCAGTCATTTCTCTTTAAAAAGCCTCTTCCCTCCACGCTCTGCCCCGATGAAAGCCCGGCCCCCTGCACAGGCTGTCTGTCCATGAGGCTGGAGCAGGACAAGATCATGGGGAAGGGCGTAAGGCCAAAGCGAGGAGGTGCCCAGGCCCGGGAGAGCTTAGGCATAGTGGCTGCCAGGCGTCAGGGGGTGGTCCCCTCTGTGGTCCAGCTGGTCCTGCAAACGGGCGAACTCGGCCAGCTCGTTGAGCTCCTGGAACTGCCGGTCCGTCTTGTGGCTGACCAGGGAGCGGTAGAAGTGGACGGCAAAGACGATGAAGACCAGGCCGAAGGGGACCATGATGGTGGTGGAGGCAATGGCGGCAGCCTGGCCTGGGGTGATGCCACTTGTGCTGTCGCTGCTGCCGTTGACGACCGCGCCGCCGGGCGGGGGCTTACTGGTGGGCCGCGGCTGCTTCTTGAGGGGCAGGAACTTGACCCAGCAGAGCAGCACGACCTCGGCCAGAAAGAGCAGCGTGCCGATGACAGTGGAGAAGGCCCAGGCCAGCTCGATGTGGCGGTGCATGCGCTCGTGCGGCGACTCCTTGACGGAGTTGAGGTTGTGCACGTTGCTCACCGCCTCGATGTTAGGCAGGATGCAGGTGCTGATCATGAGCGCAAACAGGTGCACGGCCACCAGCACCGTCGTGCAGGCACTGAAGGCGATGAGCAACCCCGGCGGGTAGTCGTGGTCAGAGTCTAGCTGCACCTCCACCATCGCCACCTGGAGGGGCGGGGAGGTAGGGGAGAGGTGGGCTGAGCACCAGGACGGTCACAGCTCACAGAGGCTTTCCTCCTGTCAAGCTCTGGGACTCTGCGCAGGGATAATAAGACCCAGCCACTTGGGGTTGAGAAGTGGCAGAAAGGACCGGTAAAAAAAGCAGGCTTGGAGCCCAGGATGTGGAGCCTGGATGTGAATCCCAGTTCTGCTACTCACGAGCTGCATGTCCTTGGGAAAGTCACTGAACCTCTCTGAGCCTCAATGATCCTACTTGTAAAATAGGGACAAAATATTAATTCATAGGTTAACTGAGAGCTCCTGGTACTTGGCAAACACCTCCCAAATACTAAAAACCAACCACCTCAATGGTTAAAACAGTTACGTTTTATGTGTGTCTTACTATAAAAAAAAAAAAAAAAAAAAAAAAAAGGGCAGGATGCCAGGATAGCTCAGCAGGTTGAGCACTTAGGAAACAAAAAATCCTAACTTCCTGGCAACTGCAAGGTCCAGGGATCAAATCCTGGCCCTGCCTGTGCAAACCCATATGCTGAACTGTGGTGCAACTGAGATGGCAGTGAAGATTCTCGCCTCCCATACGAGAGGCCCCCAGTTTGGGTCCTACCCCGCATAGTTCAACATCCACCCATATGAAACTATGTCACTCCTAATGATATACAATTATGGAAACTGCTCTGGGTCCTCCCTGCTTCTCTCTCTCACCTCTCGTTCTCAGGCAGAGGGGTGGGGGTGGAGAGGAAGGCCCTCCCAGGTCTTCCCGTCCCGGCCCTTTCTGAGTACACGGGACCAACAAGGAACCACAAGAGGCTTCCCAGAACAGATGGGCTCTAGCCCAGTGCGGTGGGACAGCCCTGGGGCCATCTGCCACGGCCCAGCTCTGAGCCCTGGACCCCAAGGCTGAGGTACTACCAGCTATTCCCCAGTTCCTGGAAACCTATAGATCCGAGGTTAACGGGGGCAGACTCTGGGCCCACCGCTGCTTCTCACCTGAGCCTGGCAAAACACCCCCCGTTAAGGAGCCAGCCCATCAGATGGGACGCAGGAGCAGCAGGTGGTGGGAATACTGCCAAGGGCCTGCTGCCGGGCCTGGGGCAGTGAGCACCAATGGTAATACCATTGAGGACAGTGACCCTTCATGAAGAGTTCGATATGAATGTGCCAGGCTCAGAGAGGGGGAGGTCTAATGCTGAAATGTGTCCACCAGCCCCGCATCAGCCTGCTCTGACCCATTCCTTCCCCACCAGTTGTCCTGCCTGTAATGCCTGTCCCTATTTGCTTTCATTTGTTCCTCTATGGCCGGGAAAGGCAGTGTGGGGCCATGGTTAGGAGCTCTGGAGCCAGGCAGCTTGGCTCTGAACCCAGATTTCTCTGCCCTTTATTAGACTGTGACTCTGGCCAGTTTCTCCAACTTTCTGGACCTCAGTTTCCCTAGCTGTAAAATGGGAACAACGGCATATGGCTCAGAGGGTTGTTGTGAGGACTGAGTTAATCCCATGTAAAATACTGAGTGCCTGGCACAGAGTAAACCCTCAGTGAAAGCTTTTATTATTACTATTATTCAGTTTAAAAACCTCATCCCCAAACCCACAGTCTCTATGTGCAATCCTTGGGTTTCTGCCCTTTTGCTGGAAAGATATGCACAATCTAGAGCTGATTTGGGGTCTGACACCTTTGGGACTCTAGTGGCAATGATGGACAGCCTCCTTAGAACACCCTGGGATAACATATTCATAGAACTTTTCAGACAGTTTCAACAGAATTCACAGATGTTGCTCTGGATTTCCCACAACTGATGATTGAGCGGGCTGATAAATTTTGCCTCTACTTCAATAGAAAATGAACGGGATATTTTAATTAAAAAAAAAATTCCTACTTTATTTTCAAAGCTGCACTAATTTTCGAAATCCATCCTGAAAAGAACAGTGTTTTGTTTTTGAAACCATATCCTCACAGTAGACTTTACCTCTTCGTTACAGATGAAGTGCCAGCCCTTCAAGTGTTCCTTTGGTTTTGGGAACAGGTGGGATCACTAGGAGCTTGTGTTATACAGTGGATGTGGCAGCACTGAAAAGTCTAGGCATTGAATTGGATCTCTTGTTGCTGCACTTAGTGAAGCCTGGCGTTGTCATATTGAAGAGGTGTTTCAATTCTTATTCCAATTCACTTGATTCTTCTTTTTAATGCAGCAAGACTTTCAATATAACGTCTAGACTTTATTTTTGTTCCTTTTTCAAGAAAGTCTACAAGAACAACATGTTCAGAATTCCAAAAAATAGTCAACATGATCTTCCCAGCTGAGGCCTGAGTTTTTCATTTTTCCGGCTGAGGTGATCCCGTATGGCGGTAATCCATGGACTACCTTTCTGTTCTCTGGGTCATTATGACAGACCCAAGTTTCATCACCTGTAATGATTTTCTTTAAGAAGTCCTCACTTCCTTTTTCAAAAATTTCAAAAAATTGGAGGAATTTTTTCTGCTGTTAAGAATTCAATAATGGGAAGCCAGGATGGCTCAGCGGGCTGAGCGCTTGCTTTGCAGCCCCAGGAACCAAGGATCAAATCCTGTCCCCGACTGGTGCAGACCCATATGCTGAACTGGGGTGTGCTTCCCACGTGGGAGGCCCCCAGTACAGTTCTCACTGTGTGTGTCCCCTGCCCACATGTGTGAAACAAAAAACTGATGATGAACAACCATGGAGACGGGTTGGGCCCTCCCCGTTTCTCTCTGTCAAAAACAATAAAATAAATCTTAAAAAAAAAAAAAAAAAAAAGAATTCAATAACAGCACTGTTAGACCCGAATGACTGAACACTTCCATTTCGACGTAAGCTGTGTGAAAAATGTAAGCATCTGTGTGTGAAAAGTCAAGAATGATGGAGGGGAGATACCATGTGACTACACAGAACCAGTTATATCCAGATATGTCTAATGGAACAAAAACTATTACAGTGGAGGCAAAATTTATCAGCCTGTCCTCGTACGACCTTTTCAACCCAGAAGTTTACAAATTGTTTTAAATTTGTATAAATCTGGGGCAGTGCCATTAGGATTTTGATCACTTTTAAGACCAATGGTGGCCTAATGCCAACCCTGAGACTTCTTAATAGACGCCGGTGAGGGATATGGGGCATCAGGGCAGGCCACCAGGGCACGGCAAATTAAAGGCCACATCCGGCAGCACTGTGGTCTTTGTCCCCAGAGCTGCCCACACTGGAAAAGGGGAGCACACACCCTCTAGCAGTGGTGCCTCTTGCCACCTCCCCACCCGCAGAACTTCCTCTTCCTGTTTTGGCCTGCTGCCCCGGAACCTGAAACCTGAGAAGGGACAAGCAGGAGTCTGCTGCTTGACTGCTCCAGGTCCACTGGCTACTTATTCCCTCACTGGCAATGTCTGAACCCATTAGGTGTGTCAGGCCCTGAGCTAGGCATTGGGAAAGGGGGGAGGGACGGCATACACAGGTAATGCTCCCCATCTGTTCCTGACTTGGTATCTCTCCCTCTATATAGTTATTAAATGTGAATTGGCTCCTCCACTTACAGAGCTGGTGACTTTAGACAAATAGTTCAACCTCTCTGTGCCAGTGCTTCCACATCTATAAAAATAGGAGACTACTTCTTACAGTTGTTCTGAGGATTCAATGAGTTCACAGATATAAAGCCCTAAGAACAAGACCTGGCATATAATAAGCTTAATAAAGTATCAACGATTATTAGTTAGCATCATTATTATTCTTTTACAAATGAGGTAACTGAGGCTCAGAGAGGTAAGGTCAGCTGGCCCAAGGGTTATACTGCTGTTGAGTGGGGAATATGAACTCAAGTCCACTTAGCTCTGAAGCCCATGTGCAAAGGGGATAAAAGGGGTGCTTCCCTCACATGGTTGCTACTATAAACTGAATGATTACGTACCCTCTAAATTTATACACTGCAACCCTAACCCCCAATGTGATGGTGTTAGGAGGTGGAGCCTTTGGGAAGTGATTAAGGCATGAGGGTGTAGCCTCCATAAGGGGGTTAGTGCCTTTATAAGGCAAGACGCCCCCTCTGCTCCCACCATGTGAGGGAACAGCAAGAAGATGGATGTCCATCAGCCAGGAAGCCAGCTTTTGCCAGGCATCGAATCTACAGGTGCCTTGATCTTGGACTTCCATTCTTCAGAGCTATGAGAAATAAATGTTTATAAGCCACTTGGTCTGTGGTATTCTATTATAACAGCCCAGATGGACTAAGACAGTTGCTGAAGAGACTAAATGAGGTCTTGACGTGTGTTTAACACAGGGCTAGCCCCACAGGAGGTACTCAATAAATCTTAGTTAAACAGAAAAACATAGGGCTTGAAGCAAAAGAGAAATAGTGCCTGGACACCCTCAGCTCAGGCTGGAGAGAGCTGACTCCATGGGCCCATGTTCTACCCGTAGAGGTGGGAGAGGGGCCAAACCCCCACTCTGGGCCTCATCTGCCCCACCTACAATCCTCGGGCACAAGGAGAGTATGTGTCCAAACTACACCTGGTCAGATCGCACATCAGCAGGACAGAGTTCACTCTTTCCACACCATTTGTCATACCCATAGGCTCCAGGGCAAGACACAGCTGTGGGGACACGCCTGGCCTGGCTAGCCCTCCTCTAGCTCTTGGGTGGCTCAGCCTGTGCTGCTGAGCCCTCCGAGGAAGAGGATGGGGACCCCGCTGTTGTGCTGCAAAGAAACCCCATCACCCTCGATAGACCCCACCATTAATGGAACTTCGACCACACAGGCCGGCTGTATGCACTGTGCCCACAGTGGAGACCAAGTTCAGTGCCATGGGGCTGCATAAAGAAATGGTTGGCACAAGTCATGGATCCTGATGAAAACTGTTCCCAAGAATAAGAGTCGCTGTCTTTTCCAGCATGCTTCCCGCTTGGGAAATCTCCCTATGGGTAAGGAGAGTAAAGTCAGGGGGCCCTCACAGAATCTGGCAGGTGACTCCCAGGGCCCCAGCTGAGTCCCAGAGAGATCAGATCAGATTGCAAACAGCTTCACAAGGTAAATATAGCCAGAGCCATTAACCCAAAATAAACAGCTCCCAGCCAGCCACAGGCCTCTTAAACCTGGCCACAGGGGTCCCAAAGGGGTAGGAAGGGTGAGAAACAGCCAGTCCTGCCTCACACTGGTCCATGGACCCCCCCCCCCCACACACACACACACAGGGGACACTGGGATGCCAGTTTTCAAGCATGAGCTAAAAAGAGGATCACATGATTGTGAAGGGTAGAGCCTCAGGCATCTGCACACCACGCCTGAATGCCAACTATCTCTCCTCATTCCTGTTTGGCTGCACAGAGACTCCAGGCAACTAGCACTTAGAAGTCCAGGCCCTCCTGAGGCACCCCTCCCATGACTGGCCCAACCCCAGAGCCCAGAGTTGGGGAACACATTCTCCTTTCCCAAGCCTGGGTTTCTCTTGTTCCCTTTGGGGAAGGTAGGTAGCTGCAGTCTGGAGAAGGCCAAGCCGCAGTCACCCAGGGTCACCCAGAGGTGTCTGAGCCTGCCAGCCCCACCTCAGATGCAAACCATCTATTAAGAGAAGGCTGAGGCCCTAATCCAGCAGTTTACAAACTCTTTTGACCACTATGGTCCAGTACTCCAAATGCTTCTCTAAATAGACACACACACACACACACACACACTTATAACAGAAATGAATTTCCACCAAACAATACTTATCCTTAAAAGCACTAACACAGGCTATTCTTATAATACACGCAATATGCCATGCATGCTATTTCCTATTTCATTCTGTTCTTATTCCTTAAAAAAAAAAATGCTGTTTGCAACCCACTAAATTTGTCATAAGCCACTAATAGGCTGAACCTGCAAATTAGGGTGGGGAGGACAGAACAGGCCTAGACTTTGTCTTCATCTGGCTAATTCTGTCTTCTTTAGGTTTTTTTTACCTTGCAAGTCACCCACTCCATGGCTTCTTAGGTAAGGACAGGGCCATTCATTCTTTCACGGAAAATATTTATTGAGAACCAGCTATGTGCCTGGAGAATCCTGTGACTCTACTGGAGAAAGGAGGAAGTAAGATAGCCAACTCCCTGCCCCATGAAGGATGATAGGCAGCAGGCATTTACGCAAATAAGTGTTTTCAAGCTGTGGTAAGTGTCCTCCACCACCCTTACCAACATGCTCTGAAGATGTAATGACATGTCCAGTGTCCTCCACTCCTCTCTATTTGTTTCTCTAGCATCCAGCGCCAGGCCTGACTCCTCAGGGCAAGCTTGTTCAACTCATGGCCTGTGGGCAACATGGGGCCCAGGATGGCTTTGAATATGGCACAACATAAATTCATAAACTTTCTTAAAACATTGTGTAATTTTTTTTCTTTTTTTTGCAATTTTTTTTTAGCTCATCAGCTATCATTAGTGCTAGTATATTTTATGTGCAGCCCAAGACAATTCTTCTTCCATTGTGGCTCACGGAAGCCAAAAAGTTGGACACCCTGGCTCTAGGGCTTTAGTAAAAGAAAGTGGAAGGAATAAACGGACGTTAAGAACTAACCTTCAGGTATTTTGGCACAGGGCCTCTAAAGTGTCCAACAGACAATCCTACATGATCCACTGAAAATCAGAAGACCATATTAGAATTTCTGATGACATTCATTTATTATTTAGCTCATCCTTTCAACTTTTTAATAGTGTATTCTTATGTATGTTTTCATACACATAGTGTTTAAAGAGAACATATAAATCATACATTAGCATACCTAGATGAGTGTATAGTACACATAATATGACGAGACAGGGAAAGAGTTAACAAAAACAAACCTGAGGGGGCTAGCAGAAGCCAAGTTTAGCTGAGCTTGACCAGCTGCAAAATCAAAGAGCTGATAAGGCTACTGACTGCTGCAGCTTCTTGGAGAACAGTGGCCCTGACCCAAGGAAACAAGCTTATCTGAGCTTGGCTATTTGTAAGGACAAGTTTACAGCTACCCCAACCCCACCTGCAATTCTCAACAGGCAACCACCACACATCCTGATATTGCAAAAACTGCCTGTATTCTTCCTACATAAGAAGAGCTAACCCAGAGTCTGGGGCAGCTGTCTACCTTAGACTCTGCCACAGGCAATTTCTCTGCCTGTACTTCCCTCTTTGAATTTAAAACTTTCTTCTATTCCTTGATGCCTCGTGAATTTTCTTCACAGCCCACGAGCAGCCATGACATACTATGCATACATATGTGTCTACATAAGCATACAAATGCTGAGGTGAGCACTGGCAATTTTTTGAGAGTAGTGTGCACTCAGAAGTTTGGAGACCACCATTTAGATCAGAGATTGGCAAACTGTGGCCTACAGTTTTTGTAAAGTTTTATTGGCATACAGCCATGCTCACTCACTTACCTATCGTCTGAGCTAAAATGGCAGAATTGAGTAATTACCACCAAGATCTCGTGGCCTACAAAGCCAAAAATATTTAGTATCCAGCCCTTCACCGAAAGCGCTGGCTGTTTCCTGGGTTAGACCAGTGCTCCCAAAGAGGGCCATTACATCATAGTCCCAGGAGATACTCCTTTGAAGAAAAGAGCCTGTGGTCCCATCAGTTTGTTTGAGATACCACTCCAGAGAGTACATTAAAGGTCCTCAGATGTCCCACCAGAGAGAAGTCTGCGAACTTTTGTTTAAACTTTCTCAGGAAACCCACCACACACTGATTACCATAGTGACCCCTTGGGAAGCCCTAGAGTCGTCCTTCACCAGCCCTGGACCCAGCAACCAGCAGCGCTCAATACAGATCCTGACTGAAAATTCCAGAAATGTGCTGCAGGCACTTGTGAAGTTTTACAAAAGGTTTCTCAGGTAGGCAGGGAAGACTGTCATCCCCTTGTGGAATTCAGCAAAATTCCATTTCTACACAGCCCAAAACTGGACATCTGAAAGACTTTAAAGGCTCAGTTATAAATCAGCCATAGGGGATGCAGAGAGAGGGTTATTGAGTACAAAATTCTCCCAGTCAGCCAGACCTGGACTTGAATTCTACTAGCTGGGTGACCATAACCCCTGTGAGCCTTAGTTTTCCTATCTAGAGTACATACTTTTAGAGCTGTTCTGTGGATTAAATAAGCATGATAAAAAAAAAGAAAAGAAAAAGAAAAAACAGGTCCAGGCATATGCCTGGTGTTTAGTAAATTATAATATCAACATTATTTTAGAATTCACCATGGAACTCCTCTGTTTCAGAACCTTCATGGCTCCCCACTGCCTATACAAGACTTCAAACTTCCTAACCAGCCCTGCACCATCTGCCTGGCTAGATTACACCCTCAACTACAACCACACAAGCCCCTCTGCCTTTCCCCAAGATCCTGTAGTTTCTCATCTTTATAACTAATTGTTCCCAATACTGCCTCTGATTCAAGGGTCCCTAAGCCCTAACTCCACCAACCTGGACTCATTCCTCTAAACCAGTTAAGTCTTATAAAAGCAACCCCCAGCACCATGGGGACAAGGGTGAGTAAGATTCCTGAATACTTGGTATATTTTAAATGCTTTGCAAATACATATGCCCCTTGATTTATGATGGGGCTATACCCCCCAAAATTGTAAATTAAAAATATCATAGTCAAAAATGCATTTGATAGACCTAACCTACCAAACACCATAGCTTAGCCTTGCCTACCATACATGTTCTCAGAACACGTACATTGGCCAACATAGATCAAACATCTAACACAAGCCTATTTTATAATAAAGTGTGCATGTAATTTATTATGCATGTCACTTTCACACCATCAGAAAATCGAAAAGTCTGTCAAGTCAAACTATCTTAAGTTAGGGACTGTCTGTACTAATTCACTGAATCCTTATCCCAATCCTATGAGGTCGATCCTACTATTACTCTTATTTTACATATGAGGAAACCAAGGCCCAGAGACATTAAATGACTTTCCCAAGATCTCACAAGTGTAT
This sequence comes from Craseonycteris thonglongyai, assembly GCA_004027555.1. NCBI lineage: Eukaryota > Metazoa > Chordata > Mammalia > Chiroptera > Craseonycteridae > Craseonycteris > Craseonycteris thonglongyai. The sequence goes on from PVKE010017893.1 coordinate 19,181, forward strand.
GTGGAAAAGCTGGGACTTGAATCCAAAACAGCTGGCTTCAGAGTCCCTGTTTACTCTGCTTGACAACACTTGAGTCTCCCATCACTCTCTGATGCTTCCTCTCCCATAGCAATGGACCTACACCACAGACACAGGGCTCTGCAGCTTTCCAACCAGCAATGTTGCACAAGTCGTTCAACCCTCACCAGGCTATGTGACGATCACAAGAGATGTTACAACACCTAGCACAATGTCCAGCTTCTCAAAACAGGCCCACTTAACAGCAACGATTACTATTAGTAATGAGCATTGTGTAGTAACAGTAGTGTCTTGCTCACCTCCATGCCCCCTGGACTCTGAATACGTCACACAAAGACTCAGTAATGTCTTATGATTTGCGCCCTTCCTTCCAACTTATTTGCACAGAAATTCCAAGCAATTCTGAACCTGCTCTGGAGCCTGGGAACAAAAGGGTGCTGGCAAGCAGAGAACTTGAGGAGGCAGATAATCCAAAAATAATTGATCCCAGGTTGTGGAAAGCATTTTGTTTACAGCAGCAGGCTGACCTTCCCAATTATCTTCTGCTTAGGCTAACGTTACAGCCTGACCCTCCTCAGCAAACCAAGATTGCCATGTGTGCTCACCATGGTCCTACAGGGGACAGGGTCAGGAAGCCTCTCACTGAGAGATTAAACTGAGGCATGGATGGCCTGAATCATAGCCCTCAAGGGTATCTTTGGCTCAAGAGCACCTGTAGGATGCTGGTCATGTGCTACACCCAGTACCCCTGGTTCAAAGTCTGGATGCTGAACCCAGACACAGCATGTTATTTCTAGAAATGCCATCAGGAACAGGAATGTTGTCTGCAGACAAGAGGGTCCAGATAAGGTGTACACCATCAGATCCTGAAAATTCCTCAACCCTTCATGGGCCCTACTGGGCCTCATAATAAATCCTCATGCAAGTCCCTGGGAGAGCAGGATATGTACTCTCTTTGTACACATGAGAAAAGTGGCCCCAAAGAGTAAAGCCACTTGTCTGAGGTCCCACAACCTCACTCTCCAGCACATGAGGACACCTGGCCAGGCCCTTCCACTCATGAAGGAATAGTCTCTTAAAGCCCTCCATGCTCTTGGGAGACCTTCCCTCAATACTCTCATCTGGAGACCAGGTGAGTCTGGCATACCCTCTAATTCCCTCATCCCGGGAGATCAAAGGTCCCGTTAGCTTCTCTGGTTTTCCAGGTGTCTGGGAAGGAAGCCCTTGGGGGCAGGAAGCTGGTAGTGCTGACTCACAGGACAGGGGAGAGCAGTTCAGGAAGCTCATTCCCTCTGCTCACTTCCACTTCATTTCCATGGTGCTGGGCTGTATGGCACCCCTTCCAGCTCACTCACAAGACTCATGTCTGCAGTGGAGGTGGGGCATGGGCAGGCAGGCCTGCCCTGCTAAGTCCTGCTCCCCACCCTAACCCCATCTTTCCCATAGATTTAAGGGCACATGGCAAACAGTTACTCTCTTATAACTGTTTCTCCAGAATGGAGGCTGTCACAGAGTTCAGCCCTTCCTCGCTGGCAGAACTTTTGGGGATTCCATCAGTGAAGCCAGGAAGCCTTTTCAACACTGACTGAGGAAAATAAGGGTCTTCAAAAGACAAGTCTCAGTGAGCTGTAAGCCAAGACCCTCCCAATGTCACTGGGTGCCCCTAACTCCAGACTTCCCTCACTGTTTTTAGGAAGAAGAGAGAGATGACATTTGATTACCAGGCCCAGTTTCTTTGGGAAGATGACTAGAGAAGGCAGGACAATGCCGGGTTGTCCCCACTTCTCCTGGAGTGGGAAGTGGCCTGGGCAGCTATGAATTTATGACCCCAAGAAAAAGAGGAATCGGCATCCCATCATCTTAAACTCAGAGAACTGCTGTGAAGAGCTGCCAATCCCTGGTGTCACTCCCTTTCCCAAACTGTCACATTTGATTTTGCTTAAAAGAAAATTTTCTGTTCTATTCCTCATTCCCTAGGAGGCCTGGTCCGAACACGTCCCTGGCTGGGCACAGAGCTCCGTACACACAAATGACAAAAGTGCCCAAGAGAGCTCTGGATGTCAGCTGACCTGGGTTCAAATCCTGCTCCAGTAGACAAACTGTGTGGCCTTGGGAAAATCCCACAACATAATCACCCCAAAGGGTGGTTGAGGAGTTAATGTGAAAGTTAGGAAACCTACACAATGCCGACTACATAGTGAGCATTTGGTAAATGTTGTCTCTTCTTAGACATACTTCAGGCAAAGGAAGAAACAGGTCTCTTAGGATCTGGGAAGAATTTCATCACATCAACCTAAACTAAAAACTAGAGTGCCACTCCCTTACACTGACACACTGACACACTGACACACACACACACACACACACACACACACACACAGGGTTTCTCTCAAGACTCCCTCAATTTAATTCTTAAAGTCAGAGAAACCTCTGAGTAGCAGCCTTCATTTACTGATTCGGGAGTCAAGGCTCAGAAAGGGATTTGTGTGAGGAGGTCACACAGGCAGCAAGTGGCAGAGGGGGGGAGCTCTTCCCATCCCCAATCACCTGGCCTTTGCACTGCGGCCCAGTGTGCTCTGGGGTCTACTCAGGGCTTCTAAAAAGTGCAGGCTCCTGCCTTGGCACACTTATTTGCAGAACACAGGGAGAGTACCAGACACACTCCCTTCCCAAGAAAACTCAAAGGGTGTAGCCGCTCCTTCCCGCAAGGCTAAGGGCTTAGCTCACTCACTGCCAACAAGCAGGAGTGCTCAGAGTTAGAGACCTTGGAGTGGGAGCAGACCCCATTCAAACAGATAATCAAGAATTGTAATGTAGTGCCCTGCCCTGGGAGACTCCCAAGATTCCAGGCCTGAAGGCATCCTAGAGCCACTTCTCTGCCCAACCAGCTGCCTCACCTACCCCACTTCTCAGAGGCTTCCTGCTCACTCCAGCCCAGCCCTGAACAGGCAGAGGAAATTATGTCTACCCCCTGTAAGTCAAGAAAGAGCCCATTCAACTGGAATATGGCCCACCCTCCTCCCCCACACTCAGTGACTCAGTGGCAAGTTGCTGGAGAAGAAACTGAGGGTGGGGAGTGGCTGTCAAACCCCCAGGCTCTCTCGGAAAACGCGGTAGGAGAAAGGGTGTCAGGAAATCCCCTCTAAGTGATATAAGAACGTGGCCAGTACGTCTGGCCTCAAGTGTGAGGGCACGAGAGAGACAACAGTTCAGGGGTGCGGCTCCTCCTCTTCGCCTCCTGACACCTGCTCCCAAGGAGATCAGACCCTTTATGTCCTTCCTGTACCCCAACATATGTGGGATCGTATTCTTACAATCTACTTCAAAGATCCTGGTTTCCCTCCCTCTTTGCTGCATCAAGCTTGTCCATCTGAAGGCACCTGAGTCCCCCAGCCCTGACATTTATTTGTACGGCACTTTAATCGCCCACATCGGGAGTCACCTGTCTCCCACTTCTCACGTCAAGTCCCTCTGGCCCCATCCAGCGTCCAAGACAGCCTTCTCCTAGCTCTTCCTCTCACCCCGGCCCGCCTAGCTTGCGCCTCTGCGGGCCCCGTCGAGGCTGCGGGCGGGAGCCGCCAGGACAGGAGAGGGGGCAGGGCGGACCAAGCTCACCATGGCGAAGCCGGAGAGCAGAGCCGAGGTCCGGCTGGAGGCTTTGAGCTTGGCGCGGCTCAAGTAGAGCTTGCGCCAGGACAGCGCCTGCATCGAGTGCTCGTTGAGGCTCATCACCTCGGAGTAAGTCTGACCGATCCAGTCCGGGTAGCTGACAGCGGGCGGCGGCGGCGGCGACCCCGAAGGCTCCCCGTCCCCACTGCGGCGGCGGCTCCGGCGGCTGCCGCTGGTGGTACTGCCGCCGCTGAGGGGAAGCTCGGGGCTGTTGCTGCTCGGGGGCGGGGCGGGCTCCGGATGCATGGAGCACGCTTGCGAAGGCGCGGGCCGGCCCAGGCGCCTGCGGAGGCAGCGGCCCTCACTCCCCGCCGCAGCTCCGCCTCCGCCTGAGGCAGCCACCGCCTGCCCCCTCGTGTGGGAGCGGCCTAACACGACCGGACGCAGAGGACTACGAGTAGGTCGAGGAAGTAGCTGCAGTGCCGACTCGCAGGTCAGCGGCGCCGCTTGCAAAAGCCCGAGGCGGCAGCGACGCGAGCTTGCGCGCGACCGTGTCCCGGATACCCGAGCCCAGACCCTCGGCGCGCGCCGCGATTGGCCGCCGCCCCAAGGTTATTTGCATGCGCTCCCGCCCACCCTAGGACCCCGCCCACGAGGGGGTGGGCGGTGCCGACGCGAGTCATGTGATTCCCACTCCTCCGACGGCACCGCCCACCGTTCCTGGTGCGACGACGCCGGTGTCCGCCCCTCTTCCTGGAAGTGCCGCAGGCCCCCACTAGCCCCGCCGCTCTCCGGCTTTCGGCGCCTCCCATCTCTGCAGCTGCTCCAATGGCCCTTCTCCCGGACTTCGGACTCCTAGTTCGGGCCGCCTGAGGTCACCTCTGGGCGCTTCCTGAGGCCCGTTTCCCCCTTGGAAGAAGGTAGCTCAAGGTCTGCAGGAAAAGGGCTGAGACCTAGAGTTCATTCATTCTGTATTTATTGAGCCCCTACTGGATGCCAACACTTCTAGGCGCTGAGGGTAAGGTGGTGAACCAGAGGGACAAAATTCCATGCCCTTAAGAGAGCTTACATTCTGTTGGCAGAGACAAACACCAAGGAGTAAATTGTATTAGTTTAGAAATGATAAATGTATAAACAAAGTAAAGTAGTGTAAAGGGTGTGGGCCGGGCAGCAATTTTTATTTTAGAGTGCTCCGGGCCAGGATTTTGGGTCTGTTTTATCCACTTTTTTCACTTACAGTTCACCATCTGACACAAAATAGGCCATCCAACTCCTGATAACACATTTACTCAGCAAGTGTTTATTGAGCACCTATTAAGTGCTAGGTTGAGGGATTCCAGGAAAATGGTAATTTTCATGGAATCTTGTATTTCTCGTGTACAAAGTGGCACTTATCTGACTTGATCACATTTAAATTGAGGCCTGAGCTAGCTCAATGCAAAAAGCCAGGGACCTGCTTTCCTTGGGGGAAGGAAACAACAGGTGTAAGTAAAGACCCTGAAGCAACAATCTCTGGCTCCTGGAGCATTAGGAGGCCAATTCAACTGCAGAACAGTAGAGGACAGAAGTGAGGTGGAGGTAGAGTACTGGGCTAAGAACTGTCACCTAGGATGTCAGCTCCAGGAGGACAGAGATCTTCACTGTTGAACTCTACCTTCAGCATCTAGAATATTGTTTGGTACACGGTGTTCAGCGAATATTTAAGTGGATAAGTGCAGGAGAGACAGGAATGAGTGATGCTCGTAATTAGCCCAGTCAAGTAACAAGCATATGACATTCCAGGTCAGCTATGTGAAGTTAACTCTTGTCACCACTAGAGAGCGCCCCTTCACTCACCTATATTATGGGATAAAACTGAAATCCCTCTCTCCCAAAAAAGTTTCTGGGATTTCCTCAGAGGCCTTTCTGTTTGTTTTTTAAGATTTATTTTTCATTGTTTTTGACAGAGAGAGAGAGAGAGACAGGGAGGGGAAGGCCCAGAGCAGTCTCTATAGTTGCACGTCATTAGTTTTCTACATGGTTTCATTCCACAGGTGGGCGTTGGGCTGTGCAGGACAGGAGCTGGCCAGGGACCTGCCTCCTACATGGGAAGCTGGCCCCAGTGGGCGCTGACCTGGGAGGCACACCCCAGTTCAGCATATGGGTCTGCGAAGCCTGGGGCCGGGATTCAATCCTCTGACCCCAGGTCTGTAAAGCGAGCATTTAACTTGCCGAACCATCCTGGCTTCCCCTCTTCTCTGTTTTTAATGAACTCTAGGATAGAGGACTTGGAATTTGAAATCTCACCTCACTGGACTTGTTTCTTTCATGGCCTTTGTACTTGCCATCTGTGTCCCAGCTCAAATATCACTTCCAAAAAGAGACTGTCCCCATTTCATGTTCTATCACCTCACCCTGTTTTATTTCCTTTATAGCTCTGATCACTACAGTATCTGAAATCACTTAGTTTATTTATGTATTGATCTGTTGGTTCTTCTTCCCACCCTCAACCTCCAAACCCCATGAGCATCCTGAGAACAAAGTTACTGTTTAAATCATTTTGCTGTCATGCCAGGGCTTCTTACTCCCAATTGAAAATGTTTAATAAAGAGGAAGCTGGGATGGCTCAGCGGGTTGAGCACTCATTTTGCAGCCCTGGAGCCTGAGGATTGAATCCCGGCCCTGACCCAGGCTGACCCATATGCTGAACTGGGGGTATCCCCAGTTCAGTTCTTGCCGGGGCCTACGCAGGAAGCCCACAGCACAGTTCCTGCCCTGCGTAGCCCCGCACCCACCTGTGGAGTGAAACTATATGGAAAACTAATGCTGTCAACTATGGAGACTGCTCTGGGCCCTCCCCCTTCTCTCTACCTCTCTCTGTCTGTCTCTCTGTCAAAAAACAATAAAAATAAATCTTAAAAAATAAATAGATAAAATGTTCAATGAATAAAATAATGAAATGTCCCTGGTTCCGAAAATGTCCCAGCTCAGGATTGGATACACACATTCGAAGCCTGATGGGTCCTGAGGGAGCCCAGAAAGTCTAGAAGGGGAAGAAGCTGGAAGCTGGCATGAGAGATTTGCTGATTAAGGAGAACAAAAGGATGGGGGTGGGGGCAACTCAGCTGGGGACTTTCTTCTGTTCCTAAATTATATCATGCCCTTCCCCCGCTCCAAATTCTCTGGCGTTTGAATCCCACCATCTGTACAGAGCAAAAAAATAAAATAAAAGTGCACTCTAGACTTGGAGAGGCGTCTGAACCACCCATGTCCCACCCTAGGATCCTAGAGTAGGCTTGTGGTTAGTAACTTTACTTTCCCCACCTTTGTTGGAGCCACCTGGAACAGTGAGATGCACCAACCCCATCCCAAATGCCTATTTAACAGATGGAGAAATTAAGGACCCAGAGAGAAAGTATCTTGTGAAAGGACACCAAACGGGCCAGTGGAGAAGAATCCCCATTGGACCTCAGGCTGCCCATCCCGCCTAGTGCCTCCAAGCACAGTGTGTGGCTCCCCCTAGTGGCCAGGAAGGTGTGCTCTCAGACTTTATATCTGAAGAAGCCAAATAGAATTTTTCAAGGGATCCCAGGATAGCTCAACAGGTTGAGCACTTGCTTTGCAACCCAGAGGTCATCCCGGCCTCCCAGGTGGAAGGCCCCCAGTTCAGTTCCCGCCATACGCCGTCCCACATCCACCTGTGTGAAACTATGTCAAAACTAATGATGTACAACTATGCTCTGGGCCATCCCCCTCTCTCTGTCTCTCTCAAATGATAAAAAAAAAACCACAAAAAACTTAAAAGAAAGTAAGTTCTTAAAAGAATTTTTCAATCAAGTCTGCAAGTGAAGGTATAAAGATCCAACTGAAATGGCTGTTGTAGCTAGCATCACTACCGTGACACGTGGGCATAGACCAAGGGCTGTCCAAAGATGGCATGAGCTGTCTTGACAGGTAGCAAGCTCAACATTACATGAAATGAAAAAAAATTGTTCACAGTTTAGTATTTACCAGTGACAGGTACTATTCTCAGCCCTTTATTGTTAAATAATGTATATATTCAATACGAGTAAACATGTAATATAAAATATATTTATTGATTACATATCTATATTGTATGTTATTTTTGTTTATTAGTATTTTATTATATTGAATATATTATACTGAACTCAAAAATTCCTTACAGCTGAGACAGGTTAGCACGGTGCAAGGTTTAGATAAAGAAGTTCCTGGTAGAGTAAAGGCAACCTTATTCTGGAACTTCAGGTTCTAAGATGATTCATTCACTCCAGGGCAAATTGCGCTCTAGGGGTAAATAGAATGTTTCGAAAGCCCCTTTAGGCTGTGCGACAGAACAAATCTGATGGACAGAACCCATTAGAAGGCGTCAGCCCCTGTCCCCACGTAGGCAAGAAAAAGTATGAAATAAGAGCCCTTTGCCCTAGCTTGCAGGCATCTCAGTTTCAGGTCCCCTTATCACAAGAGCCTGTACTTTTTTTTTTTTTAAGATTTTATTGCTTTGAGAGAAGGTGAGAGATGGGGAGAGGGCCCAGAGTAGTCTCCATAGTTGTACATTAGTTTTTTGACATAGCTTCATTCCACACAGGTGGATGTGGGGCCACATGGGGCAGAACAGACCTGTGGGCCTCCCACATGGGAAGCGAGAACCTTCGCTGCCATCCTGGCAGTTACCAGTTGCGTGCGTCAGTTCAGCCTGTGGGTTTGCGTGGGCCAGGGCTGAGATTTAATCCCTGGACCTGGCAGTTGCAAGGCAAGCGTTCAACCTGTTGAGCTATCCCAGCGTTCCTGAGAGCTGTACTTTCACTCTAATAAAAATCTTTGCTCTTCTACCTATCCCTTCGTGTCCACATTCTCATTTTTCAAGTGTGTGAGACCATGATCTCTGGGCATCGGAATTACTGCATCACAAAAATGGACAGAGCCAATTAGTAGTACAGGACATTAAACCATTTGGTGGGTCTATAAAATCTGAGAACTGAACCAAGTGAACTTGAGTTTTTAAGTACTTCTAGTCTTTACAGTGGTTAAGGTTAGCGGTCCCCCTTGGCCGCTCAATTGCAGTATAGGACCTTAAACTCTGTGACCCCCACCCCCAATCCTTTTAACAACAATGTAGATCTTACAAATACCTATTCAGCAACCCTGAGTTTGAACACACAGTCACCCACCCTTAGGCAGATTTTTAGGAGGGACAAGTCTGATGCCCAAGTGAAGAGGAACCCCCACATCCCTTCCTGCCCACATCAGGCCTCAAAGAAGTCACCATTTTCTTTTTTATTATTTTTTTTTCCTTTTTAAAAAAATTAATTGTTAAATTTATTGGGGTGACAATGGTTGGTAAACCACTTTCACTTCAGCTCAAAAAGAGAACATTTTATCATAGTCGCTTACCTCTGTTTATTCCATTTCCCCATCCATATCTCCCCCTGTGATTGCTCTGAGGCTCAAAATCCCCAGATTAGTAATAATAACAGCCACCATTTCTTGAGCTCATGCCTTTACAGAACAGTGCTTGTATACCTCTGATGATGGGAAGCTCACTCCTTCCAGAAGCCATGCATTTCTTTCTCTCTCTCTTTTTCTTTTTCTAACAGTTCAAAAGTTTTCCTTCAATAGGACTGGTATTTGCCTCCCTATGACTCTCTCTGTGTCACATAGAATATGTGAAATCCCTCAGCTGCCCTGCATTGGTGCCAACTCTGCAAGACATCTGAAAGGCAGCTTTAGCTAGTGACCCAGAGGCTTTCACAGTCACCGAACTGGATGAAGGAAGCTGGAAACAGTTAGATACGGTCAGGGGATGGGTTGCAAAATTCAGGATTAGGGTTTATGTTGATCTCAAAATGATTCTCTGGGCCTGGAGCTCAGAGATCATGTCTAGGGGAACCTCTGTCTGCTTCCCTGCTCCCCAGTTCCTGGACTCATGGGGCTGGCTCTTCCCCCTGCACAGAAGCCATTTTTATGATTAGTGCTTTCATGTCCTGGCAAAGAAAGAAAGCTTTGCCAACCCCAAGGTCACAAAGTCACCTATGTTTTAGAACTTTAAAACATAGATTGTATGTTTAGTTGTAGAAGCCACCTCAGAGTGATTTTTGAGCAAAGCAGTTTTCTCCATTGAAATGCATAGACACTTTTGTCAAAAATCAAGTGAATATCCATCAGGGTCTGTTTCTGGACTCTATTTTATTCCACTGCTCTGTTTGTCTATTCTTCTGTCAATATATACCGTATTTTCCGGCGTATAAGACGACCCCCTAATTTTACACTTAAAACATAGGTTTAGGCCTATATTTGCTGTATAAGACTACCCCTCACTTCCGAGGCTGTAGTGTTATACAGCGAATATAGGCCTAAACCTATGTTTTAACTGTAAAATTAGGGGGTCGTCTTACACGCCCGGTCGTCTTATATGCCGGAAAATACGGTACTGTCTTTTTCTTTTTAGTTTTTTTTTTTCCTAATTGTTTTTGATAGAGAGAGAGATACAGAGACAGAGAGAAAACTGAACTGGGGCACTCCCCAGTTCAGCACATGGGTCCGCACGGGCCGGGGCTGGGATTCAATCATGGGTCCCAGGCATTGCAAAGTGAGCGCTTAACCCACTGAGCCATCCTGGCTTCCCCAATATATACTGTCTTGATTACACCAGCTTTAAATGAAATCTTGAAGCCATATAGATTAAGTCTTTCAACTTTGTTCTCCATTTTCAAAATTGGTTTGGCTATACGAGATGCATTACATCTCTATGTATATTTTGGAGTAAAATGTTGAGATAAATTTTGTCAATGATTAACATGATTTGGGAATCATTACATCTCTTAAAGGGGCAGGGTGTCAGCAAAATTAAATATATTTTTGGAAGATACGGTATAATCCTCCATTAGCAAAACAGGACTGGTTAGATCACGCTGTAGAGGCTGAGCACCTGAGATCAGGGAAGATTATTACGGGTTGAATTATGTTCTCCAAAAAGATACCCTGAAGTCCTAAACTCTCATCCCCTTAGAATGTGGTCTTATTTGGAGACAGGGTCTTTAGAGAGGTAACCAAGTTCAAATGAGATTGTTATGGTGAACTCTAATCCAATATGACTAGTGAGTGTGCTTATAAAAAGAGGAAATCAAATTTGGACACACAGATATGCCCAGAGAGAAAATGATGTGAAGAGAAACCCAGAAGAAGAAGTTCCATCAACAAGCCAAGGAAGGGGAAAGCCGGGACGGCTCAGCGGGTTGAGCGCTCGCTTTGAGGCCATGAGGACCGAGGATCGAATCCCGGCTCCGGCCCAGGCAGGACCCACGTGCTGAACTGGGGAGTTCCCACAGTTCGGTTCTCTAACTGTCTCTGTCTCTGTCTCTCTATCTGTCAAAAATTAAAATAGAAATAAATATGCACTGAAGACA
>PVKE010017894.1:0-30208 GCA_004027555.1 Craseonycteris thonglongyai
CAGCTTTCCCCATTCTTACACACTGAGTTAGACTGAACCCAAGGGCTAGGGGGCATCTGCTGTCACCCCTTATCCTCCCACTGTGCCCATCCCCACCAACAAACCCCAGGTAGGGGAGATCGGATGAACCAGACTAGCTCTAGCCCTCCAGACTCTCACAGAGCTATAGAAAGACAAAGGCACAGATGTACTCCAGCTCAGTAAAATGCCACAGGATGGTGACATTAGTTATTATGAGGCACAGTGGGTCCTCTGGTGGGCCAGGAAAGCCTTCAGGAGGGGTCCCCGAAGCTGAATCTTGATGGGTTGGCAGGCACCGGGAAGGCATACATGTGGCATATAGCTTCTCTCATAGATCCACATAGAGAAGGAGAGGGGATAACGAAAGATCTTTTTTTCTCTTTGTCTCACACAGATTTCTCTCCAAACCCTTAGACATCATTTGCTCCTATTGACATCATGTGATCCTAGTGCCATTCCAAAGGCACCTCAAGCCAACCTGTCCAAAACTGACTTCTGCATTACCATGTGTACCCCACTGCTCCGCCTTTAGGCTTCCTGTGTGCAGCTTGGCACCTCCTTCTACCCATTTGCCACAACCAGACCCTGGGCACCTTCCTCTGTCTTTCTTCCTCCTCACTCCCAACATCCTTAGTCCTTTCCTAAGTCCTGTCACTTCTGCCCCTTGAACACCCCCCATACCTCTCTCTATCTTTCTCCACCCCCTTCAGCAGCATTCGACATGGAGGATCACTCACTCATTCCTCTGGAAACCACTGATTTCCTCAGCCTTCAGGACACCCCTGCTCCTGATCTCTTCCTTTCTCACAGGACATCAGCTGAATCCTCCTGCTGGCTCCCCTTCCAGAGTCTAAATGTTGGAGAGCCCCCTGTGCCCCCCACCCGGCACTGTTTTCTTGAGCCACTTCTCTAATGGAACCCACCCAGTCCTGTGGTTTCAAATTTGGGACATGCTCCAAACTCCTCCAAAGTACAGCCTTATAGCTCTGTTAACCGCCAGGCTCCACTGGGACTCTAATAGGCATTGCAAACTTTTTTTTAACTCCAAGGCTGCACTCAAAAATCCTCAGCACTACAGTAGACTCTGTTAACCGGCACCCATGGGGATTGGTAGATAGTGGATAAATGTACCCAGCACTCAAGCAACTGGCAAAATGCAAGCAATCAGTAAAAAATTGAAGATTTTTTTAATGCTGGTTGCTTGAGAATGCCAGTTGGTTAGTTCCAGCTAATTGAGCGTCTGCTGTAGTTACAATGTGACAAGTGCTGAGGGGGAACCCTAAGCCCAGCGACAGGGAGTTAGGGGTGGGGAGAGTCATTCTTTTCTCCTGAGGTTTCATCTAGGTTTTAAGAAAAGAGAAGTTCATGCCTAATTGTTACCAACCAATGTCACTCCAATAAATTTAACAATAAAAAAAATAAGAAACGAAGTTCAGCAAGTAGAGAACTGGAGAGAGGTGTTCTAGGCAGAGGGAACAGCATATTCTAAGGCCCTGAGGTGGGGGAAACTCAGCACTCAGCCCATAGAGTGGAAGTTCAGTGGGCTGAGGAGGAAAGGAGGGAAAATGAGGTCTGGAGCTTGGGGGAGGGCCCCCAGGATGGCAGGTTCCCAGGGCAGACAGGAGGGACTGGGAGGGGACAGACAGATGACGTATGTGCTGGTAGCAGGTTCCAGAGTATTTCTGGGAAAAGTCACTGAAAGGAGGTCTCCAGAGGACACTTCTGGGGTGCCAGAGACGAGGGAGAGAACTCTCAGGGTTCTGGAGAGGCAGATTCCACTTGGGGAATTGATTGGGCCAAATAAATTTCCTTCTGAGCAGTTCAGCACCTGGTCAGTCCATCTACCACCTGCCCCAGAAGAATGTTGGTGGAGGGGCAGCAAGGTTTTCTGAGGGTGGTCGTCATCTCCCACGTCCTCTCCTGAGGGCAGGAGGAGGAGAAAAGGGAGGGGAATGGGCATGCTGTTGAGTGATAACTTTATGTCAAGCCCTTGCCCAGCATGTCACTTAATCACACCTAGGAACACTGTAGAATGCTTGCCAGGTGCTCTACACCTCAGGTGGCTGCTTTTAAAGGCTTCCCTCACCAGTACTCTCTCATTTATCTCACAATAACCCTAAGAAGTGGGCACTGTTATCATTCCCATTTTATGGATGAGAGTACTCAGGCTCAGGGAGGGCCTAAAGCCACCCAACTAGGATGTGACAGAGCCAGCTCTTCGCTGCTACAGTTGCCTCAACACAGTTCCTCACTGAACCCTTGCCACAGCCTCAAGTGGCACCGGTGTCCTTGTTTGACAGAGTGGGCAGTGGGCCTGATGAGGCTCAGAGAGGGGAAGGGACTTGTCAGAGTCACAAAGCTGGAAGTAGTTTGGGGCTAGATCATTTGGGGGAAGAGGCTGAATGAGAGAGATGACCTATGAAGTCTGAGCGGTGTAGAGAGGAGGGGGTGGGGCGGGAGACTGGCCTAAAAGAGAATTTCAGTTTCCCTTTTAAAGGGAAATCCCATAAATGGGGGATTTTGGCTGGAAAGTTGTAAGCAATACACATTCCACCTCTTCCCCCAAAGGTAACCAGGTTCTGAAAAGAAACAGAAAGCTGGGCAAAGGGGAAGGAAAGGGGAGGGAGAGGTTCAGGGCAGCCCAGAATAACTGGGTTGAATTTCTGATGACCTCATCAAGCCTGGGGGAGATAGGCAGGTGAGCTGGGATTACAGGCCTCTTGGCTATTGGGGAAATTGAGCCAGAGACAGACAGCCCTATTGGATAGTGGCTGGGCCCTGCCCAGTTGACGTAACCACCCCCACCACACAAGCACGCGTGCACATTCACACACACAGGCTAGGAGAAAGGAGAAATAAAAGGTCTGGGCAGCCTAAAGTTCTGAAAGGAAACTTCAGAATCCCTGTCCTTGTGATTTGGGGACTGGTTGGATGTGAATCCCAGGGAAGGGCCCCTGAGGTGCCTCAGGATCCAGACCTGGGCGGGGTCAAGGCCTGGTAAATGGCAAGGAGGCTGCAGACCTGGGTCCTGCTGATAACTGAGCCAGAACCCAGGATTCCTGGGGTGCTGGAGAGTCAATCCCGTGGGGCCCCGGCCCTGTGGCTGCCTTACCTGCTGACATCCCTATTTTCTCCTCCCACACCCAAAACATCTCCCAAACTCAGAACCCTTTGTAACTGCCTCCACCTGAACCGAGCTAGCAATGCCATGCTCCTCTGAGCTCCCAAAAAGCCCTTTCTGCTAGTCCTAGCCTCCCTGTCTTCTGCTCACATAAACTCTCCACCTCCGGGCTTCTGTTTTCTCCTCTGTAATTGGGAACAATCATGCTACACATCTCACCAGTTGGAGATGCTATGACTATTATTACTGTTGGTCATTCCTGCCTTGTTAAAACTCCACAATGGCCAAGGATCCCCATGATTCTATACTATACCCTGGGGTTTTTCTGCCCCCTCTCTGCTGGTTCCCTCCCAGGCTCCTTCCTGGGGACCACTGCTGCTGCCTGCCCCTCCAATGGTAGTGCTCCCTGCTGCCCCAGTACTTCCTGGGTCACCTCATATACTGTGTGGTTCCACTTACCCTCTTATAAGAAGTGACCAGGTTTCATGGGATCAGTTCTGACTTAAAACCTGCCTGTGGTCCTTGTTCGGTCACTAGCCAGACTGGGCCCTGGTCTTCGTGACCAAATGTCTATGTGCTGAAGCTTACAGACTTCAGGTGCCTCCTGGTTGTTCCCCCAGATGTTCCCTGGGCACCTCAAACTCAGCAAGGCTAGATTCAGCAACTCTCTCCCAATTAATTTTCCCTCTGATGCTCTGTCTCAGTCAGTGAAGCCACTTTGCCAGCTGTCACCCCAAACAGAAATGTGGGCAACAGTTTCCTTGCTCCCATCTCCCCACTCTACCCCTGCACCCCCCCAACCCCCCCCCAACCCCCCGCCAGTCTCTGAATCCTGGGGAACCTTGCTTTGGACAAAGCTAAGCCTCTCCCTCCATTCCCACACACAAACCATTTGTCCCGCTCTAAGCTCTTTCTCCGTCCCTTGTCTCACTCACAAGCCCCCTCTCCAGGCAACCCACAGGCCCTCATCTGACCCTGGTCTGGTCTTTCTTCTCCCCTGAAAGTGCTGCCTGTGTCTTCCCTCAGTGGGAAACCCCTGAGGGCAAGGCCCTGTGTGACTCACAGCTGACACTGCCTCCGTGGCAGCAGGAGGAACTCCAGTCTTCGTGTGTGTGAATCATGGAGCTCAGCCTCTCACTGTAAAGATGGCCAAACTGAGCCCCAAGAGGAGAGACGACTGGCTCAGGGTTACAGAGCAGGAAGGGGCAGACCTGGGGCTAGAAGCAAGGTCTCTGGGTCCAGTTGATGTTGGCTGGAAGAAGACGGGGAACCTGGGGCTGGGAATTGGGCTGTGCCAAGTCACCAGTCCTGAGGCCGCCATTTGCACCTATCCATTCTCTGCTGTCTCCTCCCACCTAGTGTCCACTCACTCACACCTCACCTGCAATCTGATCAGCTTCCTCAGAGATTTCAAAATGCCCCAAACCTCCTTTATGGGACAGTGTTTTCTGCTGCCTTCCTCCATTTTCAACCCCACTCTATGTATTGGTGACTTGTCTAGTTGTGATTGGGTATATAACTATGAGTGTGTATGGCTAAGTGAATGTCTATGAATGTGTGGATGAAAGAGCGAATACTTTGTGTTTGTGTGTGTCCCCATGGCTGGCAGCGTATGCCTCAGGTGGGTGACTGAGGCTGTGGTGATCAAAACCTTTAAGGTGTGAGCTTTGGCCAGGAAGAGTGGCAGAGAAAGAGGAATGGGAAGGACAGAGTGACTCTGGAATGGACAGGGGGAAGGGAAACCACAGAGACTAGAAACCCTATGTTTTCACACATCCCCCATCTGTTCCAGCTCTCTTGTAAGGACTCAGACCCTCAAACTGGCCCGAGAGGTTCCTAGCCCCCATGGGCAGAAGGGAATGAATTTCCTTGGCAGGAATAATGGAACCTAAGACAGATACAACCTCAAGGACAGATAAGTACACACCCAGAAAGTCTCAGAGTCACGGAATCAGCAAGCCTCTCTCTGACCCTAAATTCACACAAAGATGCACACTCACTCACTACAACTGTACACACCTAGTCACACACACACAGTCACAAAGTCTCTCACACACAGATACAGAGCAATACACAGTCACACAGAGAAACAGACACACACAGTTGCACACAGGCCCCAGGAGACGCAGAACAATGGGAGCATTGTCTGGCTGGCAGCAGCTGGGGAGGAAGGAGCCTCAGTGTGGACGGAGGAGTCCGTGTGCTGTGCCCACCCCCTTCGTCCCCACAGCATCCTGAACCTCTTCCTTCATCCAGAAGCCAGACTCTGCTGGGACCTGGATTTGCTGAGGGACTGGGCTCCCAGGTACCCCTTGTCCAGCCTCCTGCGATTTCTGGTGGTAGGTGCAGGGGACTCCATGGTGCACCAAGCTCCCTCTGAGACTCTGGGGATTCAGGGTTCTTTAGCCCCGATGCCCCTCCCTCATCCTGGGACCATCCAGGTAATTTGCCTCTCTTCCCTGCAGGGCAGCACCTGGAAATAGGGAACCTTGGAATCTGCTCTTAACCTCTGACCCCAACCCCTCCAGGATTCATACACCCTCCGTTTGAGCCCTGCCCCTGCCAGCTGGTGCGGGCAGCGCCTGGCAGCATTGTGGGTTCTCTATTGTGGCCCAGACAGATGCAGGTCACAATGTCCATCCCTTAGTGGCAGTGGGTGGAGAAGTCACTGTCCTGTCACTGAGCTGCGATGGGGCATGGGGCCCCTGTCCCAACGGTAGCTCTTCTTGCCTCCCTCTCTGTCCAGGCAGCCCCACATCTCAACGGAGAATTCTTCCAAGGGGTTCCTTATTAGCCCCAGCCTATTTTAGCAGGTGTCTGCTCTTTCTCACACTCAGCTCCTGGTATCAGCTGTGTGCCCTTGACCACGCTGCTTTCCCTTTCTGAACCTGTGTCCCAGTCGGTAAAATGGGGAGGGGTCCTAATGAAGAAGCTGAGAGTACTCTGTAGTCTCAGAGAGGGGGCTGAAGCCACCTCAGCCCCACCCCACCCCCACTCTTCTATGGTCAAATCTGTGGGAAGTTCCTGATTAATCAGGCCTGGGGGTGTCTCCACACCTGACAGCCTCTGGCCTCCCAGGAGGCCGGACCCATTGTAGGGAGGTGGGGGAAGGAAGGACACGCTGAGCTAGCTGTACAGGACACGGTTTTGCTTTGCTACACTTTGCTTCCTCCAGCCCCCATCCCCTCCTTCCTGGGGATTAAATATAGGCTGCTGGACACACACATCTGGGGCCGGCCAGGACTTTGGGGTTCCCACTGGCCTCTCCAGGTCAGGGGAAGGGGAAGTAAGTGACAGGGGACTGGAGCTGGGAAGTCTCCAGCCAGCCCCACCCTGCCCCTGCCTCCAGACTCCCTCCCTCTCTGGCAGGACAGGAGGCAGGCTGGGCAGACTCAGGGGCTGTCCTCAAGGCCGTCCCAGGCACGGAGGGAGCCGCGGTGATAGCCACCCCTCCTCTTCAGGAACGGGAGTGCTGTAAGTCTTGTTGAGTTCCCTCTGCCGGTCCCCTTGCCTGCTTGGTAGGGAGCGCTGATGTAGGGGAGTAGAAGTGGGGGGAGAGCACCAGACAAGTCAGACAGGGCATGTCAATCATCTGAGCCCCAGGCTCCTCAGCTTTCAAATGGAGATGAAGATGCCCTGCAACATCACCCGATCACCTCAGGTGGGGTCCAGGCTGAAGGCAGGAGGGACCAAGGGGGAGCTTGTTTGGGACGCTCAGTATGACTGACCACCAAGGGCTGAGGAACGGGCCTCACCAGTCTGACCACAGTGACCTCTTGGGGGGTCAGACCGCACCCCCCAGGCTGGCCGGGGCAGGCCAGCTGGGAAGCGGGTAGAACCTCTGACCTGTCTCAGGGCCTGAGGGAGGGGGAGACCCCAGCGAGGGTCCCTGCAGCTCTGATGACCACATTCTCTGGAGCATAACTCAGGACCAGCTGTCGGACTAGTCTGGGCATGTGAGCTCTTCGAGGAATTCTAGAGGGGAGGCTGACAGGGCCCGCCAGTGCAGGGCCACGGCGGCCTCTCCAGGTGCTGGGGCGTCCCGCCGGCAGGTGGGCGCTGCGATGCGGGAGTGATGGCTCTCGCTCCCCTCTCCTGGGGAGCCGCCCGCCTCCCTCCTTCCCACGCCAGCCCCCACCTGCCGCTGGTGGTCGTGCGGGTTGGGGTACCGCTCCGCCAGCATAGCCCACTGCGCAGTGGGCCCGGCGAGCTGAGCCCGCCCCCGCCCCTGGATTGGGCGCTCATTTAAATGCCCGGCCCCGCCCCGAGCTCGGGGCGCCTATATATAGGCAGCCCGGCGGGCGGCGGGCGGCATTCTGGCGCGGAGCGGAGCGGCGGCGGGCGCAGCCAGCGGGCCGGGCTTGGAGCGGGGGTGCAGCTTGGGTCCCCCCCCCATACCCCTCCCCTCCAGGCGCGAGCCCCACCCCTCCACCGGCCAAGCCGACCCCGCCGAACTATCCCCTGCGGCGCGAGCCCGGGGCGGCTCCGGGCGCCCCCCTGCAGACCCCCCCCAATCATGGGCAGCCAGAGCTCCAAGGCTCCCCGGGGCGACGTGACCGCCGAGGAGGCAGCAGGCTCTTCCCCCGCTAAGGCCAACGGACAGGTGGGTGCGCTGGACACGACCCGTCCTGGTCCCCTCAGCACCCCACCCTCGGCGAGGGCCCTGGGCCGGGGCCGCGCGCTTTGTCCGGCCCGGGACACGCGGCGCCCCCTCCCCCGCCCGGTCCCTTTGTTCTCCGCGCCGCAGCCCCCGCGGGCGAAGCAGGGGGAGGAGCGGGGAGGGGGCGCCGGCCGGGCCCCGCCGCCTTCTTTGTTCACCGCCCCGGCCCCCGGAGCTGTCCCCCGGCCGCCCCGAGTGCCGCGCGGGGAACAAAGGGCCGCGCCAAGTGGGCGCCCAGGGGCCGTGGGGCGGGTGCCCGCCCCTCCGGGCACGCCACCCTAGCCCCGACCTCGGTGGCCCAGGGCCTTTTTTTCCAGGGGGGAGTCAAGATGTGGAGGGAGCCTGCAGTGGGTTGGGGGCCGTTTACACAAAGCAGGAGGCCGGGGACATAGGCCGTCCAGGTGCCGAGAACAGCACCCCAGGGCGGCTTCCCGCCCAATCTCGGCTGGCACAGCTTACCCGCCCGCCGGGGCTCCACGGCCGCCCGCGGATCTGCCCGGAATGGAGAGCGCGCCCCAGGGAGGTGGGTGTGGGGGCCACGGGGCCCCAGCGCCTCCTGCCGGTGCGGCCTCCGCGCTAGCCCCCAGTATGCCCGGAGGGGCAGAAGAGAGATGTTTGACGGGATCTGGTGTGTGGGGTGAAGCTACAACCAGACTCTCAGACGGCAGCATGCGCCCGGCCCCCGATGTGTGGAAGAGGTCAGAGGCAGGCTGAGATGGGGGTAGAGCCCTGGCCCATACTGCTGTCTCCTCTGCCCCGCAGGAGAATGGCCACGTGAAAAGCAATGGAGACTTATCCCCTAAGGGTGAAGGGGAATCGCCTCCCGTGAACGGAACAGAGGAGGCAGCTGGGGCCACTGGCGATGCCATCGAGCCTGCACCCCCTACCCAGGGCGCTGAGGCCAAGGGGGACGCCCCAGCCAAGGAGACCCCCAAGAAGAAGAAGAAATTCTCTTTCAAGAAGCCTTTCAAATTGAGTGGCCTGTCCTTCAAGAGAAATCGGAAGGAGGGCGGGGGTGATTCGTCTGCCTCCTCGCCCACAGAGGAAGAGCAGGAGCAGGGGGAGATTGGTGCCTGCAGCGAGGAAGGCACTGCCCAGGAAGGGAAGGCTGTTGCCACCCCGGAGAGCCAGGAGCCCCAGGCCAAGGGGGCAGAGGCTAGTGCTGCCTCCAAGGGAGACACCGAAGAGGAGGCAGGGCCCCAGGCTGCTGAGCTGTCCACTCCCTCAGGGCCGGAGAGTGGCCCTACACCTGCCAGCGAGCACAATGAGTAGCTGGGTAGGGGCAGGTGGGTGATCTCTAAGCTGCAAAAACTGTGCTGTCCTTGAGGTCACTTCCTGGACCTGGTGCCCTGGCTGCCTTTCCTGTGCCCAGAAAGGAAGGGGCTGTTGCCCCCTCCCAGCCACATTCCCTCTTCTCTTCTCCCTCTTGTGGATTCTCCCATCATCCACCTGGTCTTCCTCTTAAGGCCAGTTGAAGATGGTCCCTTGAAATTTCCCAAGTTAGGTTAGTGATGTGAAATGCTCCTGCCCCTGGCCCTCCCCCTTTCCCCTAACCCCACCCCTGCAGAAGGCAATTGCTGGTTTTCTCCCCCCAGTTCTTTTCCAAGTAGGTTTTGTTTACTCCCCAAATCCCTGAGCCAGATGTGGGGTGCCTACACTCCCAAACCCTGAGTGTCCAGCCTTCCCCCTGTTGAGTTTTTAGTCTCTTGTGCTGTGCCTGGTGGCACCTGGGCTAGGGGAGGACACTGCCCCTGTCTAGGTTTTTATAAATGTCTTACTCAAGTTCAAACCTCCAGCTTGTGAATCAACTGTGTCTCTTTTTTGACTTGGTAAGCAAGTATTAGGCTTTGGGGTGGGGGGAGGTCTGTAATGTGAAACAACTTCTTGTTGTCTTTTTCCCCCTCCCATTGTTGTAAATAACTTTTAATGGCCAAACCCCAGATTTGTACTTTTTTTTTTCTAACTGCTAAAACCATTCTCTTCCACCTGGTTTTACTGTAACATTTGGAAAAGGAATAAATGTTGTCCCTTTAGTGTTGTTTTTTAATGAGTGGTCGGGGAGTAAGGGGTAAGATGAGTTAACCTCATACCTTTGAGGGAGGGATGAAGACAGGTAAGTTTGTGGGTTCTTTTGTTGGGGGAGCTGCCCACATCCTCATGGACCCCAGAAGGGCAAGGAAATGGGAGTCAAAATCAACTCAGGAATACTGCTAGGAGACAAGCTTAGGAGGGTATAGAAATGTACCATTTTATTACAAAGATTCTCACAAAAATGAAAATAGTATCTCAAAAAGGAAACTACCAATCTCCACCTGTAGAACAGGAGGTGGGGACAGAGAGCAGGCCCTGTGGGTTTCTTGGCTCACTTGGGGCCAGTGGGCAGGTATGAGAACAGAATCAATTTAAAGGTGGCTGGTGTTACTTTAAGGAGCCTGAAAAGAATGGGTCCCTGGAGACCCAGCCAGCTCTAGAATGCTCAATGAGGGCACCTTTCCACAGTTTGTAAGCAGGCATTTGGCATTTCAGGATTTTGTTCTATGGACCCAGACCAAGCACCCTTTATGATTCAAATTTAAAAATTGGGGAGGGATGGGTGGCAAGGCTCACCAAGCACATGTGCTCTGGACTTGGGGCTCTGGTTCCTGTTTAGTCCCTGGGGATATTTATATTTAATATTTTATATAAATACACAGCAATAGAAAATATAAAATCTGAGGGGTTGCAGGAGAAAGGTAGGGGGCTTGGCAAGAAGCCAGAACTGGAGAGGTCTGCTCAGGCCAACTTGACCTCTTCTTTGACCCTGTGGAAAGAGCAGAGACTGGTATGAAAGAACCCACCCAAGAGGACTTGAGGCAAATGTGGGTAGTGACTTCCACAGGATCCCAGGTGCCCAGGTGAGGGCTGGGGCTTTCTAGCTTTGCCTGGAACTGCAGAGACGGGCTAGTCCCTGAAAGAGGCCTTTGTAAGCTGGACCAGCTGTCCCTGTGCCTTCCCCTCTGTGTGGTGGGACAAAGGGGCTGGTGCGCCAATGCCAGGGAGATGGCTGACGGCTCCTTCCTCACCCTTTGGCTTCTTGCTTGTCCTCCTTGGTTTTCTCCTCTTCTGTGACTTCTAGAACGTAAAAGTATCGGGATGGTAAAGGACAGCCCATCTATAGACCTATGGAGTCTGCTTAGCCAAAAACCCCTTCCCCTCATGCAGCTCACTGGACATACAAAAGAGAAAAGCCCATCCCAGGTCCACCCAGTGAGCCCTGTGGAGAACAAACAGGTCAGACCGGTTTCCCCACCTGCTAGAGCCTGAACCCGGTGGGTGGAGGCAGCCCCCTGGGAAACTGGGGTGAAGTGCTGGGAGAAGGGCTTGGATGGTATGTGAGAGCCACGCTCCTGACCACAGGGAGCCCAGGCATGTCCCTGGCTCTGGAGCCTGGCAGGGCTCAATAAGCCAGTGGAGATGACGAATCGAGTTTCATTCTTTTGTGAGCCCTGCCACTTCTGGGAGCCACTGAAAGGCCCAAGGAGCTGAGGAAGAGCCCCACAGGGGCTGGCAGGGCCCAAGTCAGCTCCCTCCTCCCAGTGCCCTACATAGATTCATCCTCCTCCAGGGCCTGGGGCTCAAGACCCAAGTCCTGGCCCAATGGAAACCCACCTTTCTTCTCCTCTGGGTCTTTCTCTTTTTCATCCTCTGTTTTGACTCTCTTGGCTTTTTTGAAGTTGGAAGAGTTCTTGCGACCACCTTCTCCCTCCTCATCAGAGTCAGAGAACTCTTCCTCACAGGCAATTCGTTTGTCAGAGGAACAGACTGGGAAGCAATGGAAAATACAGCAATTCTTGATCTCTGGGTCTCTGCCCAGTGCTTCCCTGCACATCCTTGAAGAGACTAAGTAAAGGGGGCCAAGAGAATGGGGGAGGGAACTTAGGTTCCCTAACTGTTCTTACAGGCACTGGAACTTGGAACTTGGGTTTTGCAACAGATGGGGAGCTTAGGGGGAACATGGAACCAGGAAGAGTTGCCTACTGAGCCGGCAGTGCAGGACTCTGGGTCTGGGTCTTACTTGAGATGCGCTTGTCAGGGTCATCTTCGTCCTCATCACCACTCTCCTCTGGAATGGCATCCTCAGGAATCACCTGCATCTGAACCCCAGGTGCATGGGGCAGCATTCTCAGGTTCTCAAACAGTCGCTGTCTATGGCCAATGGTAGAGAAGGTGGCTGGGCTCTGGTTAGGGACAAACCAGAGCCTGGAATGTTCAATCAAGGGGTGTCTGGGGATGTACTCACTTGATCTTCTCCAGGTATTCATTTGTGTTCTGATTAGTCATATTAGAGGGACTGATGTGAAGTTTGAAATCTGGTCCAAAGTATTCAAAGTAGTCGTTGTATGGAAGCTCTAATTGGGGCAGTGGATAAGAGAGTCAAGAGGCCTGGCCAAACCATAGGACCCTGAGAAAAGCATTTGTAGTTTTATCTGGAATTGTTAACCCAACTATCCTATAGGATGTCTATCTTTTTAATGCCTTTCTACAGTGTCCACACCAATATGTGTGTTTGTATGTGATTCACTGCCCCAGTTACCCTATAGGGTACAAATTCCAAAGCTATAAATAACCAGATACTTTTGTCCAGACCAAAATAGGAGGGAGAGGACTCAGGAAAAACTGATGCCTATTGTCTGACAATAACAAGAGAATAGGCAGGAGAATCAATGACTAGTGTGGGGAGAGGAGAGGTTATATGGCCAATGGGAAAGGGGTCGTGAACTTGAGAATATATGAAGTCCAGCTCCACCCAACCCAACCTGGCCCTGGAGCTATTACCATTTGGGATCTCTGTGTCCAGGGCCACAGCTGTTTCGTATGTCCAGCACCGGGCAACATTACGAATGGTGTAGCCACCTCCTCCTAGCATCAGCATAGGCAGGTTGAAGCTCTTCACAAATTCCACACACTTGGCATGCCCTTTGGTGGGAGAAGGCAGTGCTGGGTTACAGGAGCACCCAGCAGGACCCTGCCCACCAAGCCCTATGCCATCTGGTCTTACCTTTGATGGTCAAATTAAAGCAACCTAACCGATCCCCAGACAGGGAGTCAGAGCCACACTGTAAGACAACCGCACTGGGCTGGAACATCTCCATTACTTTGGATATGACCTAAAAGTACACATTCTGGTCACTACTGGCATCAAGAAAAGTTACGTGAAGTTCAGGGTTGAAAAGAATAGATGTAACACTTCCCTGTGTATCTTATCACACACTCCAACCTTTCCACTCTCCCACATGCTGGGTGGTAGAAAATGGGAGTATCAGCCTGGGGTTCTGTTTCCCCACTTTGGATTTGTTTTCCAATCTGAAAGGATCTCCAAGAGCCACCTAGCTCTACTTATGCTGAACCTAGAATGGCTTCCTAATCAACTGCCTGAGTCTTTCCCTTCTTTCACTGCCCAAGCTCCAGTGCCACTTCCTCTAGAAAGTCTTTCTGACCCTTAGCTACATCTGCTTTACTCATCCAGTCCTATACACTGCACCTGATACTGTGAGGAAGCTCTTCACTTATATACATCTCATTCTCACAACTAGAATCTAATGTCACTGAGGACAAAAGCCGTAACTCAGGATTCTCTGTCATCCTTACTATAGGCACGCAGTAGGTATTTGGTGTTTGCTGAATGACTACCTGACCTTATTAGGTTACTCTGTTAATGGTTCCCTGTTGATTGTAGGCAAAGATTTAACTCCTCAGTATGGGATTCAAGGCTCCCTTTGAAATAATGACCCCAACATATATTTCCCACATCCTTCCACACTCCTCCCACACATCATACTGGTCTACATACAGTGACACATTGGCACCTCTGTGCCTCTGCTGGTGCTGTTCCCTCTGCTCAATGCCACCCCTCCTACCCAGCCCCCTCCTCCCCCTTCACACAGATAACTCCTCATTTTTCAAAGTCTAGCTCAAATGTCACAACTTATCTGACTACCCTCTCCACAGCACAGGCAGCAGTTTGATTCTCCTGTTTACCCCCTCAAAAACAGTACTGACCAGGGGAAGCTGGGATGGCTCAGCAGGTTAGTGCTTGCTTTGCAGCCCCAGAGACCGAGGATCGAATCCTGGCTCTGGCCCAGGTGGACCCATATGCTGAATTGGGGTGTGCCCCCATTTCAGTTCTTGCCAGGTCCTATGCAGGAGGCTCCTGGCCCAGTTCCTGCCCTACACAGCCCCATGCCCACCTGTGGAGTGAAACTATATGGAAAGCTAATGCTGTCAACTATGTAGACTACTCTGGGCCTTCCTCCTTCTTTCTGTCTCTTTCTCACTCTGTCAAAAAACAATAAAAATAAATCTTTAAAAACAGTACTGACCATACACTATTGAGTATGTGCCTGCCTCCCACACCACAGACTGTGAGGTCTTCAAGGGCACAGATCATGTCTTAGATATTCTTATTACCAACAGAGGGCCTGTCCCACAGAATGCATCAATATTTGGATGAATTTGGTTTCCTGAACTGAGTCCACAGCATGCAATCCAGGGTTGAAACACATCTCATTTCCCAACTAGTCTCTCAGTGTGGAAAGACTCCTGAGATATGCTGTGGGGTACTTTGCTATCCCACCCTTAGACCAACACCACTTATAGCCCAGGTGGTAGATAAACCACTTACCGGCTTGAATATGGCCTCATAGGACTCATCATCAATTCCATCTCGAAGTGGGTAGTTAACAGCATAATACTTGCCTTTGCCAGCCCCAATATCCTAATCAAGAGGGACAATAAAGTATAACTGGAAAATGAAGCTAGGAGGAAATTTAAGCACAGGGGCTGCAGCTAAAGAAAGAGGCAGTGGTTCTAAGAGAGACAAGCTGGGCCCAAGAGGTAAGTAAGCCAGGGACAATGTCAGCAAGGATACCTTGGTTAGTACCATTCTCCTCACTGGCAAGTCTAGCTCACATCTCTCCACACACCACTAAGCCTGCACTCAGACTGAAGAATTGTATATGGGGCCAGAGATTAAATATCCTACCCTATAGCACAAGACCCCTACCTTTAAACTGGGTTAGAGCTGGCTGGTAGCTGGGTCCAAAATAACCCTTTCTTCTCTAGAAAGCTTTACTGCTCACTCCTCTATACCTAACCCTCTCCTCTCTAGGGAGGAATGGAGGGGAAGCAACGAGGGAAGAATTCTTCAAAATTGTAAATGCTGGGGAAGCCAGGATGGCTCAGTGGGTTAAGCGCTCACTTTGCAGCGCCAGGAACCGAGGATCGAATCCCGGTGTGGACCCATATGCTGAACTGGGGAGTTCTCCCAGTTCAGTTCTCTCTCTGTCTCTGTATCTTTCTCTCTCTCTGTCAAAAACAATAAAAAACATAAAAATTAAAAAAATTGTAAATGCTCAATTATCCTAATACTTACCATACCGATAATTGAATTAGTGCCACTTTTTCATCCAAGGACTACTGGCATGACAAAGTGGCTGGTTTCAATGTATTCATGCTCATTGTAGATAGAACAGTTCAATAAACTAGTTTCCAAGAATTCTTTTTTTTAATGTACTTTTTAAAAAACTGTTAAATTGGGGTGACATTGGTTGAACCAAAAATTCTTAGAAGTCCATGGATAGACATCATTAGGGGAAGGGTCTATTAACTATTCAATATCAAATGCAAAATTTCATGTACTTTCCTGAGGACAGAGTCAATAGTTTTCAGTCAGATGGTCAAAGGGGACGTGACCTAAATATGTTAAGAACCCCTGAGATGATCCATAAAGTTCCCAAATCCTAGCCTATGGGAGAGAACCTGATATTCCTAGACTAAAATTCAAGTCATATGGGATATCTGAATACAGTAATGCAATTAAGCTGTGGCCAGGAGGGAAGTGCAATGAGTCAGGAGACCTCTATCCTTACCAATCCCTTAGGTCCCATCATTCCCTTCCTCCAGAATAAGGGAGGAAAAGAGACTACGGCAGGTGTCCTAGGCTGGGGTATGGTGTTCTGAATGGCAGAAGAGGCAGGAAGTGGTTTTCAGTGACATAAGATAGGAGAGTTAGAGCTGGCAGCTAAGGGTGAGCTGGTTGGCCCCTGAAGGGAGTTCTCACCCGTAGGTCCCCAGTTCCAGGGAAGTACTCTCCATACTTATGAAAGGACACAGTCATGACCCGGTCTGTGGTATAGAAGGCCTCTTCTACGCCATCGCCGTGGTGAATATCAATGTCAATATACAGCACCCTCTGGTGATACCTAGGATCAGAAAGGGGTCAGTGGTCTGGGGGCTCTTTGGGATTGGGACGCACCAAGGGCGCCAGGTCCCAGCTTACCGGGCTGGCTGCCTCCCTCAGGTATCTCTAAGCACCAGAGACGTGGAAACTGGCTGAAGGAAGGTGGAAGAGCGGCAGGGTGTCTCCAGAGGCCTGACCAAGCCGACCAAGTCCGATCTTCCTACTCTACAGCCAGGGTCAACTCCGGCCACACAGGGACACTCTGGAGGCAGGATCTGAGCAGCGCCTGCCCTTGATCTTGCCGTGGGCTCAGATCAAATAAAGACCCCCGTCAAGGAGAGGATGGCCAGAGACACTCACCAAACATATCCTAGCCAGCACACTGCTAGCAAAGCAAACTAGGGAGGCAAGCCCAGGGGGAAAGGTAAGTGGGAACCTGGCCTAAGGTGCTCCTCCAAGAGACAAGGCCAGGCAGGCATACTTTAGCAGTTCCAGGATGGCCAAGACGATATCATTGACGTAACAGAAGCCAGATGCCTCGGACTTCTTTGCATGGTGCAGGCCCCCAGCCCAGTTCACAGCGATGTCCGTCTGCTGCTTATTAAGTTTCACAGCACTTGCTGGGCGTGGGAAGAGAGAACATAAGCCTGTTAACAAGCCACTTTCCCCCTCCCCATAAGAAGCCCAGGGAACCCAGTGAGAGGTAGAACCTGCCTATTCATCAGCTGTATTATACAATTCACAAGCCAGTCCTCTCCTTCTCACCCCGTTCCAACAGGGAGTAAACAAGATATTGGTTACTCTAAAAAACTGTTTTCGAACTGAAGGTGGTAACCCATTAGTATGACTTAAAATTAGTTTTCTGGGTCATGACCAGTATATATTCTTAAAATGAAACAAACTAGAATAAAAACATCAGAATAACAGTAAAGGTAATTGTTCTTCTGTGAAACTGGCTTCAGAGTAAGTGTGTGTGAATGTGTGTACACATGTCCACAACCTGGATTGCAAGTACAAATGTATTTCCTACCATGGTTCATGGCCAAAAAATGTTTAAGATACCAAAGGTGGTAGAGGCTTAAAGTACAAAGATGTCCGAGAAATGGGAGAGAAATACACATTCAAGTGTGCAAGTGCATTTACAGGATTCATTAAAGTGCACTGTGGCATTTGTTATTTGGGCATTTGTTAAAGTGTAACTTTAACAGCAATAAAAACATGGAACAACCCAAATGATCCAATGAGAGGGGACCAATTATATCAGGTCCATAACATAGAATAATCACATAGCCACTAAGAATCATGCTATTGTCTACTAGAGATAGAGAAATTTTAAAGATTTACTAAGTAACAAATGCAGGCACAAAACTCACTCTATATATGTAAAATGAACACATTTTTATAAAATATAGATGAAAAAATGGATATATATTATGTTCAGATATATACACACAGAAAAAAAAAATGGAAATACAAACACCAAAATAGTAATAATTGTTATCCATGGACAAAGTGATTGTGGGCAATTATTTTTTCCTGTGTACTTTGTTTTCTGAGATTATATTGGGAAGTTGGAAGGAAGGGGGAGGAGAGAAAACAATGACCACAGGAAAATAAATATTTAAGAAAGGGTTTAGGGGAAGCCGGGATGGCTCAGTGGGTTAGGCGCTCACTTTGCAGCCCTGGGGACCGAGGATCGAATCCCGGCCCCGGCCCGTGCGGACCCATATGCTGAACTGGGGAGTGCCCCCAGTTCAGTTCTCACCGGGGCAAGACCCTGGGCAAGTTCCTGCCCTGTGCAGCCCTGCCCACCTGTGGAATAAAACTATGTGGAAAAACCAATGATGTGTAACTATGGAGACTACTCTGGGCCCTCCCCCTTCTCTCTGTCTCTGACTCTGTATTTCTGTCTCTGTCAAAAACAATAAATAAATCTTTAAAAAAAAAAAGGGTTTAGAGTAATCCTAGAGGTAATCTAGAAGTTACTAAAGGAAGTGGGAGGTAT
Source organism: Craseonycteris thonglongyai (assembly GCA_004027555.1). Classification (NCBI taxonomy): domain Eukaryota; kingdom Metazoa; phylum Chordata; class Mammalia; order Chiroptera; family Craseonycteridae; genus Craseonycteris; species Craseonycteris thonglongyai. Next base: position 18,026 of record PVKE010017894.1, read on the forward strand.
GTGGGGCACATTTCTGACCTCTAAGGGTAATTACTATGCTCTTTTGTAAGAAACAGATGACACTTCCCATTTTTATAGCATTATGCAGTTCACAAAATTGCTTTCATGTACAGCATCTCAACAACCCCATGAGGTCTGCAGGGAATTCTTCTACACAAGATCTCTTGGTAGAAGAGGATAATCAAGGACACCTGTAGTACCATGTCAGATTAAGCCTGGGCTGGGACTGAACCAGAAGGACATTTAAAGACCTAAAGTAAAAACCCAAGGGACCATTTCATATGGTCACAGACCAGCCCTACTGGAATAGCAGCCTAAAAGGCAGACCTCACCAGTACAACCCAGCACAGCCCTCAAGGAGGAAAGTATGTTTCTTACCCACAGAGCCACCAGTAGATAATTGACAGAACTCAAACAGGCCATCAAATACCGGACAGTCCTCACCAACATTGACTTGAAAGACATAAGTGAAAAGTTAGTTTCCACAATTTCCTTTAGTTTTTATTTACATATTTATGAGCTGGTGGAAAAAACTTACAATTTGGATTCAGAAGGCTTGGGTTCTAGTCCAGGATCTACTACTTCCTGGCTATGTAACTGGGTCAGGTCATTTAACTTCTTTGAGCATTGGCTCATTACTTATAACAAGTGATAATATCTAGCTCATCCCATTGTTAAGAGGATTAACAGAAATCTTATACAGGGTAGCATTTAGCAAGTAAGTACTTAGAAAATGTTGATTCATTCCTTGAAGGAGAAAAAATTTAGTTTCTTCTTCCAGCCTGGGTTTGCTCCTGGACCTCACTGTGGCTGACAAGGAATTGAAAAACAGAGACCTATATAACTATCATCACTGAATGCTTAACAATGTGCTTGCTAGACACTGTGCTAAATGCTTTCAATAACTAATGTGATTTATCCTCACACAACCTTTTCAGGGTGAATTTGGTCCTATCTTATAAATGAAGAAACAGGCTGAGAGGTGAACTAGTAGTAATAAACAGCAGAGGAGGTATTCAAGTATTGATCTGTCTGTCCTAAAAGCCTATGAAAATATACTCTGGCCTTTTCCCAAAATTTTCACATATACATTCTCATTTAATCCTCTGAACAACCCCATGAGCTAAACAAGACAGATATAAATCCCACTGTAGGAGAACAACAGATATGGAGAAGTTAAGTGACTTGCTCAAGGTTATATGACCAGGCAGTGGCAGAACCAGAATCAGAGTCCAGGTGTCTTGACTCCCACAGTTCAGTGCTCATTCTACTACACCTATAAGTGACAACTGGAATAAAGTTATTTCGGGCCTTTTAAAAGGGTTTAAGTACAAACTAACACATAATGATGAAACATGCAAACCATAATGCAAATGAAATGAAAAAGACAGGAAAGGAAGCACACCTGAAGGTTGTAGGCTCAGAGATAGAGAGGAACCTTAAGGCTCCATGTCTCATCTCACAGAAAAGGAAACTGCTAAGACATCAATGACACACAGGATGTTACAAAGTGGAGCCTTATTCTCTTATCCTGTTCTTCCCATTATACCCACTGTTATCAACAGGGGTTCCCAAATTAAAGTAAAGAGGAGGAGCCCTAGGATGAGGAGAGTAGGAAAGCCCAGCTTAGATTATGGTAACCTCTTGAGACAGCTGAAGCTCAAGGTTTGCAATAATCACAAAAGTTACCAACTGTGGCGCTGCCCTAAATTTGGAGGGTGCCCTGATCTGGTGTCCTGCCACAACAAATGCTCCAAGAAAGTGTGGCCTGCATAAGGGGGTGCACAGTGGCTCTCTCCCCAGCTTCCCAGGTAAACATTGGGAGGCTGTGTCAATAAGAACTTTGGTCCCTAGGGCCAGGCTATTTATCCATTTCCCTCTCTGGCTGCTTCCTCCTTCAGTGGGTTTGGCCTGCTTGGGATTCTAAATTTTTGCTTGTATTCCCATTCGGGATGTGGAGCCTCCATGGCAGGAAATGGGTGTTTTAGACACAAGGAAAAAATACTTTCCTGTAGGCCCCAAACCAACATGTGGCTCAAATGACCAGCTCACTGTTCCCAGCTCAACAAGCTATGTAATTAGAGATGGAAAGGGGGAAAAATGGAAGAGTAGAATCCCATTTGAGCTAATCTGTGAGGACAGGAAGAATTTATGGGTTTTCCCTCTTCCTACTGACCTCAGGATAATGCTTATACCTTGGTGGTGGTGTTGGTAATGGGGTAGCAGAGGGAGTCAGTCAGGGAGAGGCTTCAAATGTATTGGTAATGTTTTCTTTCTTAGACTCGTAGTGGATACATGCATACCCATTGTATTATTTTTTATACTTCTTTTGTGGGCTTGAAATATTTTATATGCAACATATTTGAAAATACTCCAAAACCAGGAGACAGGAATTCCATTCTCCATTCTACCACCACCTTGCTGTGTAACCCTCGGAAAGGCATTTCACTTCCCAGGGTCTCTACGCTTATACATCTATAAAATGGACAAGAAGGTCTCCAAATTCTACCACCATAAATCCCTTTTATCGTGTTTCTACCACGAGTCTCAAGTTCATATAGATTATTTGCCAAAAAAAAAACTGCATTTATTCATGTTCCATTTTAACTCCTGATCAAACTTCTCAAAGTATCCACAAAGCATTTATTATAATACATTCTAGCCAAAAGCAAGGAAACCTGACTTATTTGGTCTTATTGCAGGTATTAGAGGAATAACTTCCTAGTTAGGTGTTGGTAAATATTTAAAAAGAGCTCAGTTCTCACATTCCTGTTGTTGTCTCTGTAGTCACCCCTAGTGATAAAGCACTGTACTCAGTGACATTTCTCTATAATCCTATGAATCAAGTCATAAGGTGCCTTGAAATCCTTAGAGAACTTCATCCTTTCTACACCCATCTTCAATGAGAGAAAGTTCCAGACCTAATTTCTGAATGCACAAGTTTAGAATGCTGGTTTCAGGAAAAGTGGAGCAAATTGGGAGCCAGAGCCAAACCTGTATACTCCGGTGGACTTAATATTTTGTCTGCCTTGACAGGTTTGAAAATAACAAAAGTCCTAAGTTATACTAGCAGAAGCTATTTTTCACTGATAGTTGGTGCTCTGAATACATTAGCTCACTTTATTTCCCCCACACCCCAAACTCTACAATGAGACAGGCACTATTGTCTTATTTTTAAAAAGGGAAAATAAGAATGAGAGGATAGGAAACTTATTCAAGAAGACATAGCTAAGTAGCAGAGCTAAGGGATTCAAACCAAGATATAAAAGCTCATTTTCTTGCCTCAACACAAAGCTGCTTCTCTAATGAGAGCCCTCTCTACTGACAGTAGAACATGATTGCTAGTCTAAATCAGTAATGGAAACACCTAAAGTACCTAGAGAAAGGAATGAATCTGCCTCACTTTGGAAGGAAGTTAAGACCTTGCTAATTCAGAGAGCAAATACTTCACTTAGACGGGATAGCAGCTCCTGGAGTTGTGAAGCTTAATGCTTCAAAGGTCTTTGTGGTTCTGTAATCATCACCTGCACAATTATTGTAATGAATGACTTTCTGCTTTGGGAATCAGAATACCTTGTGGCAGCAACAATAAACAAGGGCCACAGATTTCCTGACATTTCAAAATAAGCTGTCATAAGCTAAACAAAACTTCTTCTGGACAATGCTATTACACTGTTTTACTATACGAGATCTTATGTGCTAAGAGAGAATTTCTAAAACAACACAAGGGAGAAGTCAGACACAATAGTTCTTCCCAAAATTGAACATATTTTCCCTCTACAACTAAAATAATCCCCACAATTCCTACAAACTGAGTGTTGCTTCTGAGATGGGATCTATTCAGAGTTAAGTCTCAGGGGGCAAAGGTAGAATCATTTGAACTCAAAGGTTATATAAGCTACAGCAAGCTTGTCCAACCCATGGCCTGCAGGCCTCATGTGGCCCAGAAGGGTTTTGAATGCAACCCAACACAAATTCGTATTTTCTTAAAATGCTATACTTTTTTTGCAATTTTTTTCTAGCCCATCAGCTACTGTTAGTGTACTTTATGTGTGGCCGAAGACAATTCTTCTTTCGATGTAGCCCAGGGAAGCCAAAAGGTTGGACAACCCTGATCTAGAATCTGTCCTAAGTGGCTGCTAAATTCCCAATTGATAGAAAATGAGAGCAGTTACAGTTGTATGGGATGACATCCAGTCCATTTTAATGAAAGAAAAATCAGAGGGGAAGTGACCTGCCCAGTCAGGTAAGAGTCAGAGCTGGAACCTAGATCTGTCTCCCTGTCATAGGTCAGTGCTTTTTCCATTACAACAACTACATGTTTCTTGGCAAAATGTTGTGAACCTCACTGGACAAAGTTCAAGCTCTATTCCTTACAACCAGGAAATAAGGAAAACCAGATCTGAGAAAAAAGAAGCACTCTGGCACCCTTGGGAGGCAAGGGAAACCAGATGACAGATGAATGAGAGGTATAAAGGAAAGCAGGGTGGGCCTCTCCAATTGAACACAAGATCCAACTGGGGGCTTGAGAGTAGGGAAGGAACAGAATGGACTTACATCTCTGCATCTGCTTGCTGTACTCAGACATATTATCTGGGCGGATGGAGCGCAAGAATTTAATGTAGTCATCACTGTGGTACTTGGTCATCTCCTCAGCATTGGCTTTGTGAGGGCGCTAGAGGGCAGAGGGGAGAAAGGGCATGTTATTCTTGATGACTGCCAGTCTTCACTCAATCTAGTTTGAACACCTATCTGCCCAGCACTGAGCTAGGTGCTATAAAAAATAAAAAGAAATTACTGATTAGAATCAAGCATCAAGAAACTTACAATCTCATTAGGCAAATAAGATTATTAAAGGAAATAAGGTGGCAGAATATCCGACTGCAACTCAAGCAAGCTCTGTTGCTTAGACAAATCTATTTACTGAGACTCAATTTCCACATTTTTACTAACTATGGGTAACAACATCTATCTACCTCACAGGGAAATCTGCTGAACTGTGGTACAACTGTTAACTGCTGGGATGGTGGCAAAGGTTCTTGCCTCCCATGCAGGAGGGTCCCACATCCACCTGTGTGGAATGAAACTATGTCACAACTAATGATGTATAGCTGTGGAGACTGCTCTGGGCCTCCTTTTCTCTCTCTCTCTCACACACACACCTTCTCTCAAACAATAAATCTTTAAAAAATAAAAATAAATATCTGTTGCCATAAATTAACTCTCACTTGGATTCTTTTGGCCTCCTAATTGGTTCCATTTATATCTAGCCTTATCCTCTTCCAATCTATCTTCCCTAAAGTTGTCACAAAAATCTTAAAAAGGCAATGTTGTACTCTGAAACATTCACTGACTCCATAAAGAAAAGATTCTATACTCTGACATGGTAATCAAGGAACTTTGCAAGGTTCCTTTTCCAATCTAATTCCCCCCTGCACTCTCTTATAAATATTATACTACAGGCAAACAGCTCTTCATCAATAAGACCTATAGAGCTTCCCATCATAGTGTCTATAATCATGCTCTTCCTATAACTTGACATTTATCTCTATCCCAAATCTTTGAAGGACAAAGACCATCTCAAAAGCTGCCTCTTTTACAAAGTAAAAGTAAATCTGGCTTTAAGAACCCATCTTCATCCCAGGATACAAAGTTCCAAGAAATATGATCTCAACAGTTAAAATAAAAAAACACACAAGGAAACAAAGCACCAGGCGTGAGAGCCCATAGAAACAGAAACAACAAGTAGCAGAATCAGATCTATAGAGATTTTGGATATAGGAGGGCTGTCGGGAAATATCCAGCCATGTAATAGAAATAATAGAAGCATTTATGGATGGATTTTTTTTCTGGACAGCTTTCATATGTTTAAATAAAAAAATCTGCATTGCATTTTTATATACCAAAAAACAACTAAAAATAAAAATTTACAAAGATACAATTTATGATAGCATTAAAAAATGAAGTACTTGGATAAATAAGTGTTAAAAATGTATTTCCTGAAATGTTCCAATGCAAAAGAAAAAAATAAGTACTTTGAAAGAAATTTAATAGAAGAGGTACATGATATTTATGAAGAAAATATAAAACTTTATAATGATAGCCAAAATCTCAAATGCCCATCAACAATAGAATGGATAAATTGTGGTATATTCTACAACAAAAATACTACACAGCAATTAATATAAGCAAGATACAGCTAAAACCCCCACCAAAAAAATTTTTTTTTCCATAATTTCATTTATATATAACTCAGCAAAATTAAAACTATATTGTTTAGGGATGCATATTTAGGTAATTAAATTATGATGAAGAGCAAGGAAGCAATTAAGAGAAAAGTCAGGATTCTTTTTACATCTGGGGGAAAAGAAGATGCTGTGATCAGGAAGGGACATATGTAGGTTTCCTAGGTACTGGCAAGGTTCTATTTCTTGAACTGGTTGGTGTTTTTTGTTTTTTAAATTTTATTTGATGGGGAGGGGCCTGCACCTGCCCACCACCCCTAGTCCTTCACCCTGCCTCCATGCCTAGCCCCAACCCCCAACTCCCACCCACAGCCCAGACCACAAGTCACTGCAGCACCTGGCAAGGTAAGGTTGGTGTTTACATGTATGTTTATTTTATATCAATTTGTTAAACTGCACATTTGTTTTAAGTACTTTTCTGTACATGTGTTATGTTTCACAATACAGAAGCTAAAGGAAGCCTCTATTTGAAACCTTTAAAGACCTAAATAGATATACCACATTCATGAATTCAAAGACTTAATATTCTCAAAATATCAATTCTCCCATACAATGATGTATAGAGTCAATAAAATTTCAACCAAAACCCCAGATTTGTTTCTATCACTTCATGAGTTATTTCTAAAATTGACATAGAAGTACAAACTGGGGAAGCCGGGATGGCTCAGTGGGTTGGGCGCTCACTTTGCAGCGCCGGGGACCGAGGATCGAATCCCGGCCCCAGCCCGTGCAGAACCATATGCTGAGCTGGGGGTTCCCCCAGTTCAGTTCTCTCTCTGTCTCTGTATCTCTCTCTCTCTGTCAAAAACAATAAAAGAATAAATAAATAAAATAAATAAAAAAACAAGTTTGAATCTTAAAAAAGAAAAAAAGAAGTACAAAGGGCAAATAGCAAGTCACTTTTTTAAAAAAGAACAAAATGGGAGGACTTGTGATACTAGATATCAAGACTGAACTAAAAAGACTGTGGTACTAGCATTTGCATCAATAAAACAAACCAAATCAATAGAACATAGAGCTCAGAAACAGACTCAAACATAGTGCCTGGCATAAAGTAGGTCCTTAACGAGTATACTTGGAATGAATAAATAAATACAGACATTTCATATATAAAAGAGGTGGCACTTAGATAAGTGGGGGAAACAACAAACTTTTCAATAAATCAGCTGGGACAATATGGGGAAAAAATTCAGTGGATTCCTATTTCAGGTCGTGTTAAAGAATTAATTCTAAGGGATGTCGGATGGCTCAACAGGTTGAGTGTCTGCCTTGCAACCATGAGGTCTGAGGATCGAGTCCTGGCCCCAGCCTGCGCAGACCCATGTGCTGAGCTGTGGCACAACTGGTTACCACTGGGATAGTGCAAAGGTTCTTGCCTCCCATGTGGGAGGACCCCAGTCGGTTCCCACCTTGTGCAGCCCCACATCCACCTGGTGTGGAATGAAATTATATGTCACAACGAATGATGTACAAATGTGGATACTGCTCTGGACCCTCCCCCTTTTCTGTCTCTGTTTCTCTCTCACTCTCTCTCACACATCTTCTATTAAACAATAAAAAAATTAAAATCTTAAAAAAAAAAGACAGAAAATAAAAAGAAAGCCAAACAACCCAAGAAGGAAATAGGCAAAAAAATTAAGACATTTCACAGTAGAGGACATACAAATGGCTAATAAACATGAAATGATGCTCAGTTTCACTGGTCATTAGCAAAATGCAAATCAAGACCACAATTACATACTGTGTTATACCTATTTGACTGGCAAGATTTAGTCTAATTCCAAATGTAGAAGAGGATGTGAATCAAGGTATTTCTTATACATTGCCAGTGAGAATATAAATTCATTCAACCACACTGAAAAGCAACTTGGTATTTAATATTCACATACCCTACAGTCTAGCAATTCCACTCCTAGGGAAATAGCCAAAAGAAATTTTTGCATACATACGCTAAAAAGACATGTACAAGAATATTTCCAGTAGCATTGTTCCTAATATTAAAAAAAATCTAGATATAAATGAAGAACATGGGAGACTGGATAAACTGCAGTAAACTGAAAAGATAAAATAGTCAACAGAGAAAAACTATATGCAACAGAATGGGTGGATTTTACTAATATATTATAATATTGTGTGATAAAAGTCCCAGAAGACTACACATGGCATGATAGCTTTTTTAAAAAGTTTAAGGGGATGCTGGAATGGCTTAGGAGTTGAGCACTCGCTTTGCAGCCCTGGGGTCTGAAGATTGAGTCCTGGCCCCAGACCATGCAGACCCATATGCTGAACTGGGGTGTATTTCCCATGTAGGAGGCCCCTGGCTCTCAGAGTTATGCCCTTCATGCAAGAGGCCCCAGCTGGTTCCTTCCCAGCATGGCCCTGCACCCACCTGTGTGGAATGAAACTATGTCGAAAACTAACAATGTACAACTATGGAGACTGCTCTGGGCCCTTCTCCTTCTTTCTGTCTCTCACACCTTCTCTCAAACAAAAAAACAAACGAACAAAAAAACAGTAAAAATAAATTAGCTACATGTATCAATATGTAGGACTTTCAGGAACATGTTTAACAAAAAAGGCAAGTCACATAATAAATACTATATGGCTCCATTTATATAACATTCAAACATGTAAAACTAAAACATGTAAAATACACAGTGGTAAAATTATGAAGAATGGGAAAGCCGGGATGGCTCAGTGGGTTAAGCACTGGCTTTGTATCCCTGGGGACCTAGGATCAAATCCCAGCTCTGGCCCGTGTGGACCCAATGCTGAACTAGGGTGTCTTTCCCATGCGGGAGGCCCCTAGTTCGGTTCTTGCACCCACACCCCGATTCAGACCCTGGTTCAAGGGGGCATGCCTCTAGTGTGAGAGGCCTCCAGCCCAGTTCCTGCCCTGCTTGGCCCTCCACCCACCTATGTGGAACAAACCCATGTTGAAAACTGATGACATACAACTGTGGAGACGGCTCTGGGCCCTCCCCCTTCTCTCTGTCTTTGTCCTGCTCTGTCTCTGTCAAAAGCAATAAAATAAATCTTAAAAAAAAATTACCGTATAAAGAAAAGCAAGGAAATAATAAACTCCAAATTCAGGGCAGAAGTTAACTCTGGGGAAGAAAATAGGGTCAGGAAAGGGAATTCAGGGGCCTTAGCAGTCATAGAAATGTTCCTTTTCTTAAATTGGGTGGCATTAATTGCAATGTGGTTTTTTTATACTTTATATATATTTTACAAAAATTCTTTCATGTCTACTCAATATTTTATAAAAAATATTTTTTTAAAAAAGAACAGAAACAGAAGGCGATGAATAAGAAGTCTGGGAATACACAAAATTAGCATCCAAGGCAAAGAAGAGAGCAGGATTTTTGATTATGCAAACAGGAAGGTGCCTGGATAAAAAGTGGAGATGTTGATGATGGGAGAGATTAATTAGATGTGTGGAGACAGAATAGGGGAAGGGCCCAGAGAGGATGAAATTGTGTGTAAAAGACCTCAACATGTCTCTTTCAGGTATAGAAACAGAAATAATACAGCAACTTCTATGAGAAGTCTAAGGAGTATCTTTCAGGGCTGACTCTCAAAAGCTATCAAACTCAGGACAGATACTAAAGTGACCATCTGTGCTTTGGGAATGGAACACTAGGATCTTTGTCTGGAGAAAGGAGGGTATATAGAAGGAATGAATGCAGAGAAACACTGTTGAGGGAACAGGACCAAAGATTCACACTCAATGGAAAGGTAGGGCCAGAGAAGGGAAAGGATCACATTAAAAAGAACAAGGTCTAGAGATTTCAGGAGAGATTATACCAGGGTTTTCCTTTAGAAGTTAACAATATGAATACCACACACGATGTCACCTCCAATAAGGTATTACTATTTCCTATGATAGCCACTGTTAGTTGCTTCCCAAAGAGCTATTCTCTCCCTTTTCTTGGTAACAGATCTCAATTTGGTTAGGTGTTAATGTACCCAGCCACAGAGATCAAATGTGATTAGCCTAAGGCAATTGCTGGTGAGTGGTCTAAGAATGGCAAATGATTCAATGAGATTTAATGGGAAATCTGTTGGAAACTACTGGAAATGATTTTTCTCTTTAATAAAAAAGGGAATATGGGGTAGGGACAGTGGAGAGTGATCCATTTTTACTCTGTTCCCTTCCTCTTTGGAGTCTGTTGTATGAAAACAGGATACCTGGAACTGACACAACCATCATGTGGCTTTAAGGCAAAAAACATGAGGATGAAATCACAAAAATTAAGGGTGGCTGAGCAGAAGAACAGAATAAGCCTGGGTCCCTGATAACACAGCCAAAAAAAGAAATCTTGAGACCGTCTACCTCTTGTCTAGACTTCTTGTTGTCTTTTTAAGATTTATTTTATTGTTTGAGAGGAGAGAGACAGAGAGAGAGAGAGAGAGAGAGAGAGACAGAGAGACAGAGAGACAAAGAGAGAGAGATAAGGGGGGAAAGCCCAGAGCAGTCTCCATAGTTGTACATCATTGTGACAGTTTCATTCCACACAGGTGGATGTGGGGCTGTGCAGAGCAGGCACAAAACTAGCAGCCTCCCACTTGGAAGGTGAGAAAATTCACCACCATCCCGGTGGTGACCAGTTGTGCCCAGTTCAGCGTACAGGTTTGAAAGGGCCAGGGCTGGGATTCGATCCCCAGACCTCGCAGTTACAAGGCAAGCACTCAACCTGTAAAGCTATCCCGGTATCCAAGACTTCTTGTTAAGAGGTTGTTTAGGAAGGAAAAAAGAACAGATACACACTCTGGAATCAGAGAGATATGGGTTGAAGTCTTAGCCCATTTATCAAGAGCTATGTGACTTTTGGTATATTAATCATCCTCTCAGAGCTTGTTTTCTCATTTATAAGTTAGGATTGGGAAAGCTGGGATGGCTCAGCGGGTTAAGCGCTCGCTTTGAAGCCCCAGGGACCGAGGATCGAATCCCGGCCCCGACCCATGCAGACCCACATGCTGAACTGGGGTGTGCCCCCAGTTCAGTTCTTGCCGGTGCAGCCCCATGCCCACCTGTGGAGTGAAACATATGGAAAACTAATGTTGACTATGGAGGCTGCTCTGGGCCCTCCCCCTTCTCTCTGTCTCTCTCTGTCTCTGTTTCTCTCTGTCAAAAATCAATAAAATAAATCTTTAAAAAATAATAATAAAAAAAAAAAAGTTAGGATTATACACATTACATGAAATAACAGGCAGCCTTGACCTGGCACTTTGCAACTATCAATAAATGTTAGTTTATTTTTCCTCTGACATGAAGATAGAATCCATTTTCTGATATCTCACTGTATCTCATGGAGGTTAGTATAGTCCCTGGGGTATAATAAGTACTTAACAAAAATATGTAGAATGAAAGAAACAGGTCTTGGAGATGAGTAAGCTATGACTGGGTAGAGCAACTAATCCTCCCAGTCACGATGGGGTGGAAAGAGGCACAATTGGATCTGGCTGCCTTGGAGGACTGATGGGAGAAAGGAAGGAAGGAAGGCAAGTGGAGGCCAGGTTAGCACGGTATAGATGTGTAATAGGCAACCCTAGAATGCAAGTACTTTCTTTTTCTAAATGCTAGGCTGCTACCTTTTATGTTTTTCATTCCCAGCTGCCTTTCATATCTGAAAAACCTCTCTGGTCCCAAGGTCTATCTGCTCCTCTGTCTATCCTCCCTTTTGCTTCCCCAGCTGCCTCCATGGACTCTAGAAATATGACAAGGCCATCTGGGAAGGAAGATTCATCTCCCTTCAGTCTCTGGAATGGTGAGGATGATGCTGTTGCTATGCTACTTAACTGTCAGCAGAGACTTTAACAACACCCTTATGCTCTAACCATAGGCAACATGGGCCCCCAAATCTTATTTTCTCATTTGGACCCTTGCAGCAGCCTCCTAAACTGGCCTCCATACTTCTTTTTTTTTTTTTTTTTT
>PVKE010017895.1:0-30208 GCA_004027555.1 Craseonycteris thonglongyai
TAGATGGCATTCTCGAGAAGACCCAGACAATGCGATGATCAGATAAAGCCACCTGTCTTCAAGGTGCTCACAATCTGATTTTCTTTACCTTGACCTATAAGCTGCCAAATGATTCTGTGTCTGGGTCTTTTTCTGACATGATTTATTGTCTTCCACATTTCCCCATCATTTAACCATCTTTAGCAGCACTTGTGTTTATTGAACATGTTTCCGCTCAGAGTTTATATGTGCCTCCACCTTGATATTTATTTCCATGGTCATCCCCTCCCTTCATGACATCACTGTTGGACGATGCGCTCCCTGACTGAAACTTTCTGTCATTTGGACTAACTCTGTTTTCTTCACAGCAATCACTACCCTTTGATATCTCATATTTATTGATTTTGTGTCCCTCATGAGATTATAAGCTTTGTTTTGTGCAAAGTAAATATCTGTTGACTAAATGAATGAAAAGCGAAAGGGGGATACATGCAAATAACTACAACAGAGGACTAACTATCGTTAAGGAATTGATTCAAAGGAATGCTAGAGGAGTTCAGAGGGTAGAGAAGAAAATCATTTTGTGTTGAGGAATCCTAGAGCCGCACTAAATTGAGGGCAGAAATAAATGCTTTCATACAAGTTAAGCAAGCAGTCATCAAAGAGGGAAAGTACTAATTCATCGGTGGGTACTGTAAATAAATGGTCAGACTGCAGTGGTATGTGCTTCTCCTTGTAAAGGAGGCCTATTCTTAATGGATATGATTTTGGATAATTTTTTTTCCCCTTAAGAAACATGGGAAATAAGTACATATGCCTGGGCCAAGCTCTTTGGAGGGTTCATACATTACAAACACAGTAGACAAATGTATTAAAAACCATGCAGCTACCTGTCACTGGGGACTGGCTCTTCACTCTGGTACAACAGAGCCACTAACCCTAAGTATCTGTCTTTACACTCATGCTATTCAGGCCCCAGGGAACAGCCCCACATCTGCTGCTCCGTGTTTGTGAAACAAAAGTGACTAAGCCCCAGTGACATGAAGGAAGGCAGGTTGTAACAGACACTGCTTTTGAGGACGAAGAGCATCTGGGTGACAAAAATGCTCGGATAAAAGACAAATTAATTGATCTGAATAAAATCCTTCTTATTGGATAGCACAAATACAATAGAGCTTTATATAATGAAGCACTCTTTCCCTGTGGAGCTGAACAGCCGTGTTCTGGCTTTCTTCTTTGTTCCAAATTGTGATTCTAGAAGCACTCAGAAATCGACACAGTGTTTGCAATAATTACATGTGACACAGCAGGAACATTTTACAGTACTAGAGAGTTCATACTACTCCAAAATTTGAGTGTAAGTAGCTTAGGTATATGTGTGAAACATGATAGTGATGTTTTTTTTTATTATGTTGGCGCTTGATGAATCTAGAACTGTAAATAGTTTTAGTTTAAAAAATATCCATAACAATAATTTAATTTCTTAAAACATACATGAAATGGTTAATTTTATTTAAGTGATTTTAAATTTTTGATATTTATTACATTTAGTTTTCATTTTATTATAACAGATAATACTGAATATTTAAAGTAACATTTTTAAGACATGCACATTTCAACTTACATTTTTTACATTTACTTCAATTTATTTTGAATAAAAATATATTGAATTTGTGTATACTTTGAATGCATTAAAAGCACACAGCAGAAAAGAAGAAAGATCTAAAGTCAATAATCTAAGCTTCTATTTTAAGCAACTAGAACAGGGGTGGCGAACCTTTTGGCGATTGAGTGCCAAAGTTTATGAAATAAGAGTATACTCGCTCGACTCGCATGCCAACCCATTGGGTGAGATAGAGGTATCGATTATTTTTATGTCTGTAAGAGCATAAACAATAATTTTTTAAATGGTATTCACAGCTCCACATGCCGAAATAATTGCTCCGCGTGCCACTTTGGGCATGCGTGCCATAGGTTCGCTACCCCCGAACTAGAAAAAAAGCAAATTAAATCCAAAGTAAGCAGAAGAAAAGAAATAATAAAATCATGGCAAAAGCCATGAAATTGAAAACAGGAAATGAATTGAGAAAATCAACAAAACCAAGAGCTGGCTCTTTGAAAAGATCAGTAAAATTGATAAACAGGCTAAGATAAAAAAGAGAAAACAAATTGCAAATAATTACTGAAAACATGGGGCATCACTACTGATACCATGGACATTAAAAGTATAAACAAAAGAGTATTCTGAACTGCTGACCACAGATTTGATAACTAAGATGAAATGGACCGAGTCCTTAAAAGATACAACCCACCAAAACTCACACAAGGAGAAACAGATCATCTGAATAGGCCTATCCCTATTTAAGAAATTGAATCAATAATTAATAAGCTTCCCAAAAGGTTTAGATGATTTCACTAGAGAATTCAATTGAACAAGGAAAAAATGATACTGTTTCTCTATAAATTGTTCTAGAAAACAGAAGCTTCCTCTAGGAAGCTCATCCTAACTCCTGTTCCATCATATAACATGGAGATACCTATCTCACAGGAGAGAACATCTGGTACTTGGCATAGTACACCCTCCCTCTATCCTTCAGTGGCAAATGCCTACTCATGTTCTACCCACGATGTTCTTCCAAAAACCCCTATTGAACACATTTCATTCACACCTAGGAGAGACTAATTATGGTGAACTAATGTGGTTAAACAGGACCCAATGTATTTTGATCATATCCTCCACCAAAAAAAATACTTTGAACAAGCACTCTCAATATATGTCTAGTGACATGTGCTAAATGACATCTGTGTAACATTGTGAGAGTATAATGTAACGTTAAATAGAGATAAAAATGAGTATCATTGGAAATCCTAATATTTTCTTCCCACATTCCTGTGGATCTTCTTGTGTACTTAATTTTGAACTACTACAATATAATGAATGAAGCATCACTTAATTCTGTGATGTTCTCATCTGTGCATTCCGTTAACATTGTACTGTTACACTGTCTCGGTACAGTACTAGCAGCTTCCAACTGATGGTGACTGAAACTCAGTGCTGCCTTCCATGAGTGAAAGAGTGAGACAGGAGGCGTTTAAAGCTGTGTAGATAAAGCAAGGATTCATTCTTCAAGTACCTTCACTCTCCACCCTTAAGAGGAAATTAGAAAATCGTTACCACTCTTATTAAATTAAAAATTCCATATTCTTACTTTGCCCCAGGAAACCAATAACTGTTCCTTACATCTGATATAAGAAGGAGTGAATACACCAATAAGACAGCTTTGGTTTTGGAAAAAACCTGGTGCTGATTCTCATCTGTTTATAAAACAGGCCATCTTGCCATAGAAAGCTATTGCTGAGTTCAAGGGTCACTCATGTAGTGTCACTTTTTAAATGAGGGCTTGGGGACTGCTTTTCTGAAAAATAACCTCATGAAGACAAAACACTGGGAACGGTCACTGTAAATCCTGCCACAGCCCTCCCTTGCCAGAGCAGACAGCTTTTGCTATTAGGATGCCAGGCCAAACACAAATAATCCGCTGCCAAAATGAGCTCCTTGGGACAGCTTAGGGGTCTTTGGAAGTGAACGGCTCTCTGAGCTGGAATGCAGCCCAGGTGCATTTTCAAACCCAAGTCAAAATGACAAAGAGCAAATCTGCTGGGCCGCTCACCCTACATGGAAGATGACTTTAGGCTGGCAGACGCCCGGTTTCTCTAGTTACTTAAGGCTTTGCTGTGTACATTCCTACTTTTCTGTCAATGTGGGTACCTCTAAATTCTACTGATATATATTGGAGTTTCTATTTATGCTTTTACAGTTTTATACATCTGTCTTTTTCTTAATAGTTTCATCTCTCTCTTATTTAGTTCATGTTCCTTCTCCATCTTTATAGCTTTGGCTATAAATGCACAGGTGGGAAATAACAGGTCAGACATGTAAACTGAGACAGGTAAACTCATCATAGTATGGTGTTTATATATTATGGCTATACTAGAGATACACGACATATCGGAGGGAATAGATCTAGATATAGAGGTATACACATAAATGCCCTTTACTATTTCAACTAAAAACAATAAGAATGCCATCTAAATAAGTTACTGAAATGGAACATCCAACTAGTAACAATTTGTAGTTAGAATGAGCTGTATCCTGTGACTTGATTTGATGACAGAGCTAATGATACCAGGATAAGAGATGCCAGTAACATAGTTTTCATATACAGAGTTGGACCATTTTAAATAAGGGGAATGCTATGTGAAACTGGCACGAAAGGGGAAGTTTGGGCTTGCATATGGTTAGTGTACTGGAAAATATGCTGCCAGAATGTTCAGAGCTAGACTGATCAAAGAGAACCACTTAAAGGAGGAATAACAACTGAAATCAGGACTGTGGCATTCTAAATGCCACATGCTACTTCGTGGGAAAGAAACGGAATGTGTTTAAGTAATTAGGTACTCCAGGAAAATGCACAGAGGGGGATTATCTGATAAAAGACAGGCCACCCTATGCTCACAGCTGTATTCCCAGGGTTCAACACAGTGTCTGGTACAAAGTAGAAGCTTTGTAAATATTATATGGTTGGAGGAATAACTGAATAATGGGTAAACACAGTTGGCCTGGCCTGACACATATCATGACACAATATATCTTGGTGAATAGAAATATTAAATTTCCCTGTTTTGCAAAGATGATAATGCCTGGGTTCATCAGTAAATGGGCTATAATAATATGCTCAATGGTGACTTTATAAAAACTGTTACCATTGATCCTCATTATTCAGATTCCTTGCATGCAAGTTCACCCACTTGCTAAAATTTACTGGTAACCCCCAAATCTACACTCATAGCACTTGCACATTCATAGATATGAGCAGAGTGACAAAAAATTTGAATCATCTGACCCTCCCCGTCTCCCAGCTGAGCCTTATCTTCTCATGCTTTGTTTAGTGCCACCTTGTCCACATTTTCTTCCTTTTGCTGAAGATTACACAGTTTATAATAGACCCCAAGCATACCGATGAAGTGCTGTCCAGCGTCCCTAAGTGCAAAAAGGCCTTATACAGAACACACATTTTTGTTAGAAGCTTCAATCAGGCAGGAGTTACAGAGCTGTTGGCCATGAGTTCAAAGTTAATGCATCAACAATATACATATTAAATGAGGAGTCTTTAAACAGAAACACACATAAAATGATCTTGTGTACTAATTACAGGAAGTCAACCCCATGTTCCCCCTAGGAACAAGGGCCCAGCATTCACTAAGTCAGCGTCCACAGAGACTATATAGAACATTAACTACTGTAAAAGTAAGAATGGACTGGGTACCTTCCATAGTACAGTCAAGTCCCATTGTGACGCACTCACTGTTTCACAAACTTACATATTCTACTAGCATATTACAGGGCACAAGTAACACTGAACAAAGGAATGAATTTCTAACTCCCACTGGGACATTTATACCCCTTAAGGAGCACTGCTAAAGAGACACATTTGGAGACATAAGGACAATTAATAACAATTACATACTTCTTTTGCTGATATCACAAATGATGCCTCGTGTCAGAAAGTATAATTAACCAGAACAAAAATTCACACAGATCTAACACTTGATGCAGTGTCTGGGTAAATGGCAGCTGGAGAATTTTTTTTTAAGATAGTGATAACTAACTTTTGTCGAGGTTGGGTTTTCTTTTGGTGATTGTGGGCTCCCGTGAGAAAAACGATCCTCTGGCAAAAGAACTGACATCTTTCCTCCACCTCCTTTGAAATTGTTTACACCTAAGTTTTTGAGGCACAATTTACTGTAATTTCTTGGTTAGCTGGAGGGGGAGACCTCGGCACAATGTTTCCTGTTCATTTTCTAATTATGTCCTAAGAAAAGCAAATATCCTGAGACATCACACTGGATAATTTTAAAGGCATAGCTAACTAAAAGGAAGGACAATTTTCTACTTATTTTAATGGTTCTAAAAGTACAAATCTCAACCCCTGGAATCAAGTAATCATCAGATAAATCTTAAAATAAACAGTAATATTGCTTTGCTTTCATAAAAGCCAGTTTCTTTCTTTTTGTAGTATATCATTTTCATAAAACAATGTTTTCGACTTGTTGGTTTACTCTTTTTCTATGAAAATATGTATAATGATGTTTGGTATAAAAATCAAGAAATTAGTCTCCTACCAGGGAGTCTGCTAACAACACCATTTTAATCTTATCCTTCAAGCAGTGGCAGAAAACATATTAATTACAGTTTAATTTATGCAACAAATATTTCATTTTAATTACGCTTAATTTTTGTCAAGTTATAAAAATGTCAATAGTTCTGACAATTTTTTTCTTACAAGTTTTTTTAAGTGAAAGAATTAACATCAAGTGCTGCTTCTGAAAGAAATTATGAAAGATTTCTAATTACTGCTTATGTTTTTGAAAAATTGCTAATCTAGTAGCTCCAAAATAACATCTGGGAACATGTGAACTTGAAGCTTTATTACTCAATATTTATAATTCTCAATAATATACATGCATCATTAACATGATAGAATTCTCACAGGGAGAAATTTTTTTTTTTTTGTAATTATAGGATATATCCATAACTGTCACTGAATGGTGAATTTTCTCTATAGAAATGTTTTGTTAATTTCTCTCAGGAAAACCAAGACAAGAATAAGTGAAACTGATTGCTGCTCACACACTGCACTGAAGAGAAGAATATTTACCATTAACAGACATGGAAAGAAAAATGTCAACCCACCAAAGCTGAATGGTATTAATTATAGTCAGTAAATATTTATTAAGCTCTTACTAGGTGCAAACCCTACCCAAACATTAAGTCTTACATAAAAATGCTTCCACCTCCTGGAAATCCTTCTTTCTTCGGATGTAAATTAAATCTCCCTGCAATGAACGTCTATGGGAAGAAATTACACCTTTCTCATAGCTCTTTTATATTTTCTGTATCATAGTAATTCCCTTACATGTTTCAACTCCTCCACTAGATAACAGGTTCCCAGGGGGACGGATCCAGGCCTTCTGTGTTTATACCCACCATCTACCACATTCAAAGACACTTGAAAATGAAACTCTTTTGGTATGACTAAAATGTTATGGATGTCGTGTCTTTGGAAATGACATTATGATTATTTCAAGTCTCTCTTTAAAAGTTGTATAGATCTGTGTTTTGAAACTGTTCATTCGGAAGACTTCTAGTTTCAGAACAATGAATTTCCTGCACTACCTTAGCTTTTCAGAAATGGCCCCCTGCAAAACACAGAGAATTATAAACTCTACCAAATTGCACCATCAGTGGAAACAGGAGGCAGCAGTAACCCCAAATTAAAATTTATGTTGAGGAACAGATGAAGAAGAGGTGCCATCTAGACCTAATAGGAATGGAGAACGGAGGCACCTTAGTATCTAGAGAAGGGGACATCAATACAATTCCTTTCTGTAATTCCCACCTAAACCCTTAACTCACAGGCACTGGGAACTTCAGGTATCTCCAAAGGCAGAGTGAGGCGCAGGGCCTGGCTGAAAGTCTAAGCAAGGAACATGTAACTTCCAATCGCCCTCCCCAAGTCCCTCTAAGGACCTTCCCTCTGCTTAGGTAAAATACCTAAATGTGGGGTGTTGTCTTTTAATTATTTTTTTATGTTTTCATTTCTGAGCATTTTAAATAATGTTTTCTATAAGCAAGTCTATGTAATAAAACATTAAAATGCAGATAAGGTAGTCAATGGAAATTAATGCATTTTATAATGCCAACTCCCTTTACAAGCTTTGGGAAAATTATGTATAATAGTACACATTTACTATGTACAATACTTAATGTCTATATCTGAACCAAAATTATTAAAGAGAATGATATATTTTCTGAACTAGTGTCCTTTCCCCCAACTAATCAAATTAAGAAAGTAAAGTGAGTTACCTTACAAGCTATTTCACACTTGGATGCCCTTGAACTTTACAGAAATGAAAACATAAAAAAACACATGTAGGTAATACTTTGGTATTCAAAATACTGAGGAATATTTACTTGCTGTTGCCATTAAAAGCCACAATTTATTGCAGAATTTTAAAATATAATTCCTAATTGATTTAAGCCTTATTAAAGTAAGACTGTCAAATTCAAGAACATTGATAATGTATATACAAATCTCAATATTTAACACATTATTTCATTATTATTTTTGAACAATATAAGATTATTTAAAGATTAAGAGGCTATGAAAACAGAATAATTTAAATTATTATGGCCTTTTGAAACTCTTCATTGGCATGGTCATATAATATAGGAGAAAAAAACTCTCCCATAAAGTTAAATTCAACTGTGTATGTATTATCTTCACTTATGCCACTTTTGTGCTGCAACTAAGAATTCATCAGAAAAAAAGTGTGTCTCATCATGGCCAATATAAATATCTGCTAATTAGTTGATATAACTTTTTTAAATTGTGCTTTTAAAACTTAACTGTTAATATATTATATTTTTAGTAAATGAATTATATACAATTGACACTTAAAAATAATTGAGAAACTTTGACTTTTAAGTAGGCTAAACACTCTTATACTACTGATTCAATTATTATACTATTTAATAAAACTCTTTTAACAAGAAATACAAACTAAATTCAACAGAAGAAAAAAATAAAACTAGTATAAAAGTAGTTCATATTTGGACTACTCAGTAGTCCATATTTGGATCTAATATAGACAGGCTAAGTTAGTTTGCTGGGGTTTTAACATGTTTTATATCCATCAGCAACTTGAAGGTTAATGTGTACTCTTAATAGAAAACATCTCTGAATTAATCTCAATAAGTTAAAAGTGTTGTAAACAAATCAAAATTTTCCAGGGGTAATTCATAGTGTGTGTGTTTTTTTAACAAGTAACCAGAATGCTCTTGATTTTATTCAATGTTACTAAGTAAAATTTTGACAAGTATATATTCACTTTAATGCAAGTATAAGAATCACTGTATATTGAAAAGCCACATTAAAACTCTATCATAAATATAATATTAATATGCTAGACTTAAATAATTAGAAGTTGTAGACTCTTTTATGCAAACATTATTTAGCAATGTAGTTTAAGATATTAATGAGTAATACTTTATATAACTCTTACGTTGACATATGTTTAGCTAATATAAATTATGATATAGGTGTTGTTCATCATTAATGATATTTCTAGAAACCCATTAGTTCCCAAGAGCTTGGAAATTAATGGCAAAGTATTTCAATTAGTTTTGTCTGCTCTCCAACTACATTGTTAGGGCCTATCCAAATTTTCAAAACTGTTAATGTGATTTAGTGGATATTAACCTCACACAATGTTCCATTAAGCTCTTATCCATCCTGGAGGCTAGTTAATTAGCCTACAGGAAGTGTTTCCTCTTCCAAGAAATCTTATATTTAGAGCCCTAAGAAATACTCTTTGCCATCTCCACCATCAAAAGCGTATGGGACTTAACTTAGCTACTGTGGCCACTAAAAGTGATGAAGCCTAACTACCGGTATTTCAAACTTTTTGAACTTATAAAATATATGTAATTGCATAAAACCATCCTCTCATGGCAGGTAGTTTAATATATTGATTATAGAGTTCTATTGTGGCACATTTTCTGATTCAAAAATCTAGTCAAACATTTTTGGAATAAAGAAAGCTAAAATTATAGTTAAAAAAAGCACATTGGGGAATTGGCTTGGGATGTGGAAGGAAAATTGCAAACAGGAACTACTAATATCAGTGTCTTCATGGATGGAACTGAAGAAGTCAACACAAAAGGGTCTGGTGCTCAGATAGTTTCATCAGCAAGTCATTCAAAGCTTTCAAATAGCAGATACAAACAGTTGAGCTTCAGAACCGAGGCTGCAGGCTTGGCATTCTACAGGTTCTGCAAAAACCCACTGCATGCAGGGCCATGCAAAGAGCTATACGAGGCAGTGCCTGTCATCTTTTCCACCAGCTATTAGTGTTGAAGAACTAGGAAATGGAGGCAGGTGAATTGGGCTGCCTTCCAAAGGCAGCCTGGAAAGAGGTCTTCATCCAAAGAGATAGAAGACCCAAACCCACAGGTTCTCTGTTAACAGTGAATATATCTAGTGCTTTGTGAATAGAAGGGTAAGAGGAAAAAACTATGCAAGTCCATGGAAGAAAAATCAACCTGCATGTTAAAGACTTGGATGGAGAGCAGACATTTGAACACTGTCACTTCCAGGACCCTGAAGAAAATGCCAGTGTTGGTGAGTATTTGCCAACTTCAGCGAATTCCTGAAAAAAGGGATTCTATAAAAGAGAGCCAAAGACCAGAAGGATAAAAGAGTCTAACAACAAAACTAGATACCTATAGGAACAACAAATTCACAAGTGTTAGATGAAAAAAAACAACGATTACAATAGCAGAATTAAAATTTACTTTAGAGGTAACAACAATTGGCTATTCAAAATTGAGTTGGCGATAAGCATTACATTATACAATAAAGAAAATAATTCAGAAAAGATCCCCCGGCCATACACACACACAAAGATTCAGTTTTGTCTCATATTTTCTTTGTAGCAACAATTGATATTATGAACTAATATCTACAGAGCTAAGAGAAAAACGACGCGAGCCTAGTATTTCATACACTCTAATTGTCACTTACACATGAAAACAACAGAAAGGCATTCTTAGATATTCTATTAATTGGGATTAGACTCAGCTGCAACTGATAGAAAGACCAAACTAACAGTGATTTAAATAATTGTAGTTTCTTTCTCTTTTACGCAAAGTCCATGGTTGGTGGGTACTCCACAGTGCAAGGGATCCAGGATCTGTTCATGCTACTTCTCTCTTTTGAGACCTGCACTGATTCAAAAATTACAATATGATTGAAGATGTCAATCAATCTTTAGACATCCAGAAGGAATAAATGAGAAGAATGACACTTACTTGCCTTTAAAAACACTATGGGAGGCAGATCACCGTGGGTCTCTTTAATTCCTACGTGACTTGCCGAATGTGTCATGATCACAAAGTCTCCATCATTCTTTTATGCGGAGTGAGGGCCACTTCTCAGATTGCGTATGTAATTGGCAATCCTGACAGCCGATGGAACATCTCCCAGTAGGTGTCAGGGACCTGCACAACACCTGTCTCCCTCTAGACAGAGCAGGCTTGCTTACTGCCCCCTCTACAAGGGGTGGGTTTCCTTTCTGCAGGGCTCTGCTCCTATGGCACCCTTGCACCTCAGCCCCACCGGGCTCTCTATACCACAGGGGTGGGATTTGAGGCTCAGGGAACTGGCATGACTTTGCGAAACCCTGGCTGCTGCTTTTGCTGTGAGGACCATTCTCTGACCAAGGAGTCTTGTGTCTTTTGTCAGCATCTGAGAACTGGATCAGACTAATTTACTAGTTTGTGTAGTTCTATTGTGTTGTGCTATTGGCTGTTTAGACTTATTTATATAGGGAAAATCCTAATAAATAATTCCTGGAAGTTGGCATCACACTATCGCTTACATTCTGCTTTCTAGCACATATAGGGCTATAACTAGTTTTAAAAGGTGGCTAGTAAATGCATTTTTTCATTTCAGACAGCCATGTACTCAGCTTTAAACTGCAGTCTAGAGATTCTGCAGTCTAGAACAGAAGTCAATAAACTACAGCCCACAGGCCCAAGACGGCCCACTTCCTATTATTTACTTGTTTGTCTTTTATTTTTTTATTGTTAAGTTTATTGTGTAGCATTGGTTGATAGCAATTACATAGGTTCCAGGTGTACAATTCTACATCCTGTTGTCTATGCATTTCATTATGTGCTCACCACCCAGAATCAGCTCTCTTTCTATAACCGTATATTTGATGCCCCCTCCCTGCTTCCCCATCCTCCATCCCTCCAATTTTTAAATAAAGTTTTATTGGAAAACAGTCATGCCCATTCTTTTTTGTATTGTCTGTAGTTGCTTTTGTACTACATGGAAGACTTGAGCAGTGGTAATAGGACCGCGATGACTTCAAAACCCAAAGTATTTACTATGTAGACTTTTAAGAGAGTTTGCTGGCCAAGAAGGGAAAACTGATACTGAAGGACAAGGAATTTTCTGCCAGATATTCAAGCCTTTGGGAAATGTACTGTCCATACCCACCTCTAAATAAATCCTTCATTATATATCCCATGCATCAAATAAATGATCCATTTTAATATCTCAGGGAAAAAATCAGTAATGCTGATATCAGTAATACCAATATGATCTCAAACAAATAAGCAAAGATGTAGAACATTTGAACCCTATTAAACTTCAGGAGATTAATAAATATAGAACCTTATATCCAACAATGACAGAAAACATATATTTTTAAATGTAATTGGAACATTTGCCACAGTTGACCAAATCCTGAGCTATAAATCAATTCTCAACAACATTCAGGAGATTAAAATTACAGAATATGTTCTTTGACCAGAGTAAACTTGCAAATTAATAAAAAAGCAACTGGGAAATCTGCAAATATTAGAAAATTCAGGAATATATTTGTAAATAAAACATGAGTCAAAATAAAAAACATTTTGAAATTTGTGATAAAAACTTGGGGAATGTTAATACATCCATGTTTTGAAATTTAAAGAGCATTTGAGATATCGTTCCCTGGCAGACACCATCAGTTTGTCTTAAAAAACAAAACAAAACAAATGAACCAAAAAACCCTCAAAACAAAAGCAAAAAATCCCAAAATACTCATGAAAATGATTTTAAAAAACTTATAGGGAAAGCTGGGGTGGCTCAGCTGGTAAAGTGCTCACTTTGAAGCCCTGACGACTGAGGATCGAATCCCAGCCCCGGCCCATGAGGACCCATATGCTGAACTGGGGTGTGCCCCCAGTTCAGTTCTTGCCGGGACCTATGTGGGAGGCTCCCGGCCCAGTTCCTGCCCTGAGCAGCCCCATGCCCACCTGTGGAAAGAAACTATATGGAAAACGAATGCTGTCAACTGTGGAGACTGCTCTGGACCCTCCCCCTTCTCTCTGTCTCTCTCTGTCTCTGTTTCTCTCTGTCAAAAAATCAATAAAATAAATCTTTAAAAAGAAAACAAAAAACTTATAGCCTTATATACATATATTGAAAACAAAAACTAAAAATTAATTATTAAATTATCTATCTCAAAATTAATTATTAAATTATCTATCTCAAAAAGAGCAGTGAATTAAAACAAACAAAATTTTAAAGAAAAAATAAAGTGCTAATATTAATAGTAAACATTAGTCAACTGAAAAAATCAAGAGTCAAAAGTTAGTTTTATAAATCACTGATGTAGATAAAGTAGAGCTAAATTATTTTAAACATGACTCTCAGCTCCATTATTCTACAATAACATGATTAGCAGTAAGTTTTCTAAAATCTGGAGAGAATTGATAAAAAATCTTAGAAACTGACACATGATAAGAGAAAGTAAGTTTAAAGAGCTAGTTGAGATAGTAAAGTATAATGGTTAATAGTCTAAACTTTGACAATTATTTGCTTATTCTCATTTTTTAGTCTATAAAATGAGAGGAAATGATAGCACCAACATCCTAGGATAGTTCTGAAGATTAAAAGTGGTAATAGAATTGCCCTCTGTATCTGTGAGTTCTGTGTCCTTGTTGTATTCAACCAACATCGGATAGAAACTATTAGGAAATAAAAATTATGTTGTTGCTGACATGAACTCTGTAGTTAGGTCTACAGTGGCTGCTTTTGTATTGAACACATAGAGACTATTCTTGTCATTATTCCCTAGACAGTATAACAATGACTTTTGTAGCATTTCCATTGTAGTGAGTATTCTAAGTAACCTAGAGATGACTAAAAGTACCTGGGAGGATGTGTACCAGTTATATGCAAATCCTATGCCACTTTATACAAGGGATTTGAACATCTGAGGACTTTGGAATCTGTAGGGGTCCTGGAACTAATCCTCAGGATACTAAGGGACAACTGTGTATCTGTAGCTCTTTCTCGATACATGTTGGTTTACTAGGAACAATTGAAAACCCAAGATAATTTATTAAAAAAGAGAGAAAAAAAATGAAACATAGCAAAACTTTGTTGCTCAGATTGCCTATCTTCAAAGGTAAAAGCGATATAGAAAACACCTAAAAGGCTCTTTCTTATTTTAAAGGACATAACATAGGCAAGTAGAATTTAATATCCATCTTACTGAACTGTCTTACAAATCAAAGCAGTAGTTGCTGTTGATGAACTCTTAACATTAAAAATAAGATTTAACTGTTTAGAAACCATAGTCATGCCTGCAAAATGACTGATTACCTTCTTCAGGTATGGTAAACACCTTTAAATCTGATTTTTCTAAGTTGAAGTTCGGGTTCACGCAGAGCTACCTAACTGGGAATATTCAGTTCTTAGGTCTTGATGTTTTAAAATGTTTGGCTCAATGCAAAATGTAGAAATAAAATGATGCTGAATAATAAATGGAAAGCTCTTCTCCCATAACAATAAATCACCATCATATGTATTAATTTCATAGAAACTCACAGTGGAATTTTAGTCACTAACCACCAACTATGATTCTCCTATGTTGTATTATACCTATATGTGAAAAAAAAAATGAATATGCTTTATTGCTACCTTTAGCAGGATTGAAACAGTATATCAAATTTTATTTTGGTGGTCCTTTTATTAGCTTTCTACCACTTGATCAGCTGATATCTCAAAACAATAAAATTTTTTTATAAACTAGAGTTTGGAAGTCCTGTCCCGAGACTGTAATATTTCAAAAAACAGTCTAAGCTTTAGGGAAAAAACCAATTACAGAAACAGCATTAAAAATGCCAAACGCCGGGCAGAGGCAATTCTGGATCGGTTTAAAAAAGTGATTGATGAAACTCTAATCCAAACTGAAAGAACAGTTTCACGACAAGCTGTGACCATTCCACACACTTCATTAGCTGCCATAATTAGCCTGGTGTTTCAATTTGTTAGAACTGGTGGGGACAATTTTCCTCAGAATGCAAACATCAAAAAACAGGGTCCTTCAGACTTCAGAAGAGGCTGATGAGAGGCTTTTCTAGCCTCTGTTAACTAAAAGATTAATTACTGCTGATGGGAGGCTGCACTGTGATTGTCACTCTGTCGACGTGCATTACTTTTAGCATTAGAAGAAAGATACGGGGGACGCCACATTGCTCAATCAAGCAGCCTCACATTAGAACACATTGTCCGTTTTAATATCCAGGGTATTCCCGATTGACTGTTTTTCTTCCCACTTTTAGAGTCCAAGACTCACACCTATTTACTTGTACCAGAATTTTAAAACAGCCTCTACAATATTGAGAAGTTTCGTTCATGTTCTTTGCCTTGAGTTACAGCTTCCTTCTTTGACTACGGAGATCAACAAGAGTGGTTTAATATATTTCTATGATTGTATAGTAATATCTTTCAAATATGTGTATACATGTTCCAAGACTATAAATATTTTAAACAACCTATGGAGCTACATGAATTTTACCTGTATTTATAGCAATGTAATCTTATCTGTGGATTAAGGGGATGTACTCTGATTTCCCACATATAAATTCATGAAATCTAATTTTAAAAAATGGTAGAAAGGGGAAACCTACTTAGCTTCCTTAGAACAAATGTGACTTCTTTTAGTCTTTGATCACAGGCCAAGCTTGTCCAAAATCAACAGTATATACCTATAGATAGTGTCATTAAAAATTTGACCAAGCTCTTAATTTTTCATTTCCTTGTCTTTATTATTTCATTATTTGCATTAAGATAATTAAGAAATTGGGAGCTCTGGGATTACTGTCTCTTCTGACCATTTAGTACCTGTGAAGTATAGTTAGCAAATAATTATAGTTAGCAAGATAATTATTGTTAAGCCAAAACTTTAAGAATGTTTCTATAAAAATTTGTTTCTTGAACTGACCTACACAGAGTGAACTGGAAGGAGAAATACAGTGAGGCATGGAGGAAGTAGGCATTGGCAAAGAAACTGGTGGTATTCTCAAATTCACTACATAGTAGTGAAAAAACAAAACAAAACAAAAAAACCATGAGAACACCATATGAAAATGCTTGTCTGAGTTTCCAGAGGGAAATTTTCCATTGGTTCCATTAAAATCAAGTCCCTCTAATCCAAAACAACTGAGAAAATACATGGTTTAGAGCAGCACTGGCCAATGGAAACTCAATGTGGTCCCTCTGTGTAATTTTCTAGTAGCCCTATTAGAAATCGTCACAAGAGATGAAATGAGTTGTATGGTAATAAAATATTTTAACCCAGTAAATCTAAGTAATAGTGTCTGTGTAGTACATCATTAATATAATGTGATTATGTTGTTTTATTTTTGTGCTGTCTTCAGAATCCAGTGTTTATTCCACACTGCATTCTCAGGTCAGAGAAACCACATCTCCAGCACCAGATGCCTATGCAACTATAACATGTAGAGAAAGTAGAGCTTTCTTTCTCAGTAGTTATTCTGCTACTTTGTGAATAGAGCAAATCTGGAATTCTATGGCATTACACGCACAAGAGGATCTTCATAGAGATGCAAGTAGCAGCCAAATCAACTTTTTACAATGAAGGTAGAAGTCTTTTTCTCTTAATAAATGGACGCTGATGAAAATGTGAAACAATTACAAGAATCCCAAACATCAGCGAAGGTAACGTAAGACTTAAAAATCAATAGGTGAGACTGAGAATAGCCACACATAGGTCCAGAAAGCTAGTGCCAATTCCCAGGCAGGAATGGACATTTAAAATGAGACCCATGCTGTGACCAGAACTGACACTCAGACAGTATACAGCCATATGGTTATATTGGTTATTAATGCATGGAAATGCTTTCATTATTTTCATATCTGTCAGTAAATAACTGCTAGCCTAAGCACTACATCCAACATTCCCACAACACAGCAGTTAAAGTTATTCCCACAGGGAGCTTTCGTACTATTGTGCACTCTGACTGTTTAGCAATTGTGAAGTATAGTCAACAAATAATTTTAATATTACTAACGTCTATAATATATGCATAATTAGCATGGCATATGGACCAGAGTTAATTAACTGGTAAATCCATGGTTAACTTAGCCATATCATTGTTTTTGATCTTCTCATCAAATTGCTTTTTCCTAAAAATCTCAAGAAACATGTTTGGAACCAAAATGTCTAAATTTAGTAGCGCTAAAACAGCCATGCAAAAAGCATACAGAAGCTACTCTCAATCAAGTCTGCCAAGCCATTTGCAATTCAAAAGATATTACTGAGATTCTTTCTCTTTGAGTATTGCAATGTGGAGAAGGCTTTAACTTCATAATTCTACATTTCTACTACTTATCCTTGATTTGATTTTTAAACAGTGGAGAATATAGCCAAAATAACTCTTATAGTTAGTTGTACATAATATTAAAAGTTGTATTGAATCATTCATCTTAATATTATATTATAACAATAAAACAGCACAGAAAAGAAACGACTTCTTGACTAGTGAAATAAACATAGCTAAGGCAATTCTGTCCTTTGTGAAATTACTTCAGAGAATGTGGCTTTTTATCACCAAAACAGTGGCTCGATTTGAGAAGGCTCGAAATGAACCAAACTATGATTTGCCTCATGCAAGGCCCTCTGTGTGGAAATATTACATAATGCAAATAGAAGAAGCCACAAAGCATAGAGAAGAAATAATGTGCCATTATAATAAATGGTGAAGATGATGTGTGAATTAGAATAAAATAGAGGAAATACTTCATTTTTCCCCAAAGAGTTGATGTTTTCTAGCATGTCACAGAGGAAATGACAGACCTGATATTTTCCTTAGCATTCCCCAGGATGTAATAACTGAGAGCAACCAACTCATGGATTTGGCCTCGGATATTCCTCCAAACATCATGATAAAAAAAAAAAATCCTACTTTGTGAGCCTCTTTTGGAGACTACGTAGGCTGTTTCCTGTCTTCAAAATGATTAGAGGTTCTTTTGTGGAGCACAACTTTGAATGGAAGAAAAATCTCGAAACTTCATGAGGAGTTATACACTACATATCTGCAATCTTTGGAAATGCACCTGGTTTTACTGTTTGGTGGAAAACGTTCCACATACCATCTTGATCATGTCTTCTAAGTTAGTGTGGATTACTGCCAAAGATGCCACTCCCAAATCCTGAATCGGGGTGTGCATACTTCTTCAGAGCAGTCAACTTCACAGTCAGATTATTTTCACAGGACTTTTTTGAGAAAATGAGAGCAGACTATGAAGAGTGGCCCCACATCCACCTGTGTGGAATGAAACTATGTCACAACTAATGATGTACAACTATGGAGACTGCTCTGCCCACCCCACTTTTCTCTCTCTCTCTCTCTCTCACCTTCTCTCAGCAAAAAAAAAAAAAAAAAAAAAAATCAATCCCTCAATCTACCAATGATTATTTTAATGCTACTGAGCCATAACATTATATTCATACAGTAGCAACATTCTGAGATGATTTTCTTCATAGACTTCCAAATACTTAACATTTAATACTTGAAAATCTCCCAGTCAACAAAATCATGAAATTTTAGATCCTTGTTTATTATCAGCATTTGTGTTTATTATAGATCAGTAAGATGAGAGTAAGAAAGTAAAAGCATGATAAATTTTATCACTAATGGTTTGGGGGAAAAAAGAAAAAGTGTTATATGTTAGCTAAAAATATACCTAATATACCCTATCATCTTTTTTTCTGGGATGTTTTCAAATTTTTACTGTACTTTGAAATTTAAGTAACACTGGCCATGAATATAAACACTAACTTTCAAAATTGAGTATGCATTTTACACATAGTACTTTTACTTTTTAATTATTCTGTTAGAACTATAAAGTATATTCCTAGTTGCAGTTTTGACTGGCTCCACCATTTGGATATAATTTGTGTATATTAAATGTCAAACTAAAATAACAGATGAATTTCGAGTTCAGTTAGAAAAACCAGATGCAGTGTCTCTAAAACCATATAGAGGTAAAGTAAGCAAAGGTTCAGGTTCCAATAGGTATAGTTTCAAATTCCACTTATTTCTTAAAAAAAACACAAAACTACTTTGAAGAAAATGCCTTTTAATGGTTTATAGGCTTTAGCAATATAAATGCGTGTCTACTGAATGAATATGTTGACAAAAAGGAAGTGATTTTCTTAAAATAGTACACACGTGACATAAAAGTGAAGAAAAAAAGTATATGGTAAATACTATTTGCTCTTCATTGTTGCTTTAATAA
This sequence comes from Craseonycteris thonglongyai, assembly GCA_004027555.1. Taxonomy (NCBI): domain Eukaryota; kingdom Metazoa; phylum Chordata; class Mammalia; order Chiroptera; family Craseonycteridae; genus Craseonycteris; species Craseonycteris thonglongyai. The sequence goes on from PVKE010017895.1 coordinate 19,209, forward strand.
ATGTCGTCCTGACACATGGTGCTAGGTTGGTGAGCTACAAATAAATCTGGGCAGACATGTTTCCAGCCTAGTCTTCTAATGACAATTAGATTCACAACAAAACATACTCAGAAGGATACACAGTGAAAGTAATAGAACATTGAATGAACAAAAATATTTTAGTTACCCTAAGAAAAATTAATTTTGGACTGGGATGTAATTTTCATATCAGTGTTTAATTTTTTAAAAACCAAACTTGTCAGTCATAGATAACTTCATTGGGAGAGGAGATGGTGTTAGAAAAAAGCTTTCCAAAGGAAGGAGAGGGAATAAAACTAGTCATCTCATAGTATTTGTCATAAGTGTGTGAGTGTGAGATGAAGGGAATGTGACAGAGGCCAGGTGTCAGGGTGGTGACAAAGGTCTGTACTGGGCATAATCAGTGTGAGTGATTTCTAGGACAAGCAAAAAAAACAAAACACAAAAAACAAAAAAACAATCGAAAGAGTAACACAGCGGCATTTTTTTCCCTTGTACTGCTTATAGGCAAGTTACATGATTAAATGAAGAAGGTAGGCAAAGCCAGACATTTATAATACAACAGACAAGTGACAATGGGTTGCTTGTTAGACAACATAATAAGTGCCATCTAATTTTGTCTTTAAAATCCATTTATTCATCAAAGCCCTAGATCACCAGCAAGGGACCATATTTTCCAACTGAGGAATTACAGAGGAAAAAAATTCGATTTTATTAAATATTGCAATTGTTGTGAGCAAAGTCTTTGCAAATAGCCCTTGGAATAGATTTAAGAAGACGACAAGGCCAATAATTGTGTCCTTACAGCCAACATTGTGAAATATTTTGACTACTTTTGTGCCTTCACAGTATCTAATCAATATTCTTAAAGTCAGTTGCTGCCACTATCGTCATTATCACTTTTTAATCATCTGATATTTCATATTTGTTAAACTTTTAACACATTAGCAGATTTAAACTGTTCCTTAATATTAATAGTTTATACCTTATAACAGCCACCTAAAAAGAAATCTATAAATTAATCCAGAGTTCATAACACAACTATTAACCTGCCACTTATATGACGAAAGTTACAAATTATAACAATCTCAGAATCATGTATATAACTTCTAAGTACTTTTTTAGCATGAATATAAATGTTTACTTAAATAACTCGGTGAAGTGTGTCTACAGAGGAAAATATATTGCATTTAGCATAATTTGGGAAATATTCAGTCAAGTAAGTTAAAATAAATTAAATCCACCATAATAATTTTCACAATGGAACAATTTCTTCAAATGAATTCTCAAGTAGGAAGCTCAGTGTGTGTGGAATAGGTGAGTGGAGTTCTGAGAACTTCCTATTACTCATTGTATAAGGTGACATCAAGTGATGAGATAACAAAATGTAGGGAAGTGTTGGATTGATCCTTAATTCTTAGAGTCTGTACTACTACTGGTGGTGTCTTTTTGTAAGAGTCCAAAAAAAAAAAAAAATAGTTTTAAGCACCAATTTGGAAGTTTACTAAAAATAATTTCCAAAGAACTGTTTTTAGGTTCTGATACAAAATCAACAGAAAGATACAAAAGAATATAAAATGTTATCTATAAAATGCAATTTGACTTGATAGCAAGCTTTTACATATTTGCTTTAAACTAACACACATTAGATATTTAATAGATTTAAATGTCAATATTTAGTTTTTATATTAAAACATGATCTATGCAGTCTGGAAAATAAAATTAATGAAGGGGAAGTTAATCCTTTCATCAACTTGAACTCTGTCAATTTATTCATGTGATTTTATTACCGGTATTACTTTCTAAATAACTTTTATTTTAATGTTAGTATGTGAAAATGGGGTTAATAATAGATAAATTTTAAATGATAGATACAGAGGCATTAGAGAGGTAGGCTCTCATTAATACATAAGTGATCAAAATCTACTCTGCCATGTACTTATCTATGAAGTCCCAGTGCCTTTGTGTAACATGCCACATGGTCAAGAAATTGACACCTGGGGCTGCAGCAGAGGGGTAGGTTAAATAATCAGCACTCCTGAAAAATGACATTCTCAGTAGATAAAAGTAGTAAAAGATTTTATTAGGGAGACTTTGAAAACATGTACCCATCTTGGTTCTGAGGAGTGAAGACAAGAAAAAAAAATTATTTCCTAAGAATTCCTAACGATGTACAGTGATCCCTGTTTTTCGTGGTTAATGGGGACCAGAACCTTCCGCAAAAGCTGAAAAACCGTGAAGTAGGATTGGCCCCTAGGAATTTTCGTGTATGCGGGTACAAGAATGTTTTAAATATGTAAACAGTACTCATACTTTACTCATTTAAGACAAAAATGACAACAGTATACGTAGTTACTTCAACGTGTCAGTGCTAATGAATAAGGTTAATGACAAAACCTTATACAGTCATAAACATGAATCAACATTGCTTTCTGAGAGAGGCGAAGAGGCTTGTGTGGGTGGCGGAGGAGAGGCTCTCACGTGACTCGTAGAAGCGTTAGGCTCCCTCGGAGCCTCTTCTGCTGGAGGCGCTGATGGTAGAGCCGGGGGCTTTACCTTGGAGAGAAACATGCTGATGGGGAGTTGTTGTCTTTGTTTTTTCTTTTCCTTCAAAATTCCCCTGTACAAGGACATAAACCCGTCAACGCGATGGCTGAACTCGACAGCTCGAACCATATTGTCGTCAATGTCTTGTGCAAATTGTTGCATCGCTCTTGCCATGTTGCACGCGTCCTCTCATGGGTCGATGTCGCACCGGAAACCCATCCCGCGCCTTTATGAGAGCCCGTGGGATGGACTCTGAGTCAGCTCATCTCTTTGTTGGACCTGCAGGGATCCTTCTCTCTCGCGCATCCACATGAAACAGCGCTCCTTTCCGCCATGTGGCTGCCCACAGGGTTGTATTTTTTCATTTTTATTTTTTGATGAATATTTTGGGAAAACCCGCGAAGCACTGAAGCCACAAAACATGAAGCGCGAAGTGGAGAGGGAACACTGTACACATATAGGTTTGGGTATCAAACCAAAATCCAATTTTCAGAGGATCCCTAGTGGGCAGTACATCTAAGCTATTGGCAGAAACAAAAACCTTCTCTAAAGAAATGCACCTTAAAGCAGGTTTCAAAGAATTCCCATAAGTTCCAAAAAAGAAAAACCCACCATCAAGAATTTTAAGACAAAAAAAAAGGGTAAACAAACAAAATAATTAATCTTCCATCTTAAAAATAAATTTTTTTTACCACATATCTTCCTGCAGCTATTACCCTATCAATCTCTCTTCTCTTTTCAAATTATTAACTGCATTCAATATATCCCTTTCAACGTACTCCAGTCTGCCTTAGGCCTCCATATTGTCACTGAATCAGCTCTTGCTAAGAAACCAGCGACTTTGCTTTTGCTAAAGCTATGATACTTTTACAGTCCTCATTTTATTTAAACTCACAGCATAATTATACACAGCTCATCACTCCTTTATCCTTACCATATTATTTTTCCTTGACTTCTTTCATAAGCATATTCTTTTAGTTTTCTTCTATTTATCTACCTTTTCTTGAAGTCTCATCCTACTCCAAATGACCTGTAAGTGTTAGCACTCCTCAAGAATTCTAGCTCTCCTCTCTTCTTAATCTATGTTTTTATTCTAGGCTATTTATTTTGCTTTCATGGTTTCAATGATTGGTATTTATAAACCAAATATATTAAATTTCATTAAAAAACCAAGTACACTCACTCAATTTTGTGACTCTGGTTACATCCGTAGCTCCAAGCAACAGATGTTTATATTCAGCTATCTGACTTCTCCACTTGGATGAATCAAAATCATTTCACATTCAAGCATTTCTAAGATTGAACTCAAAATCTCTTCCCTACACTTGCCCTCATATACTGGTCCTCTTTTGCCTAAACTCAATGAGTAGTAGTATCATTATAAATGCAGTTTGCCTCTCATAGAAACTTAGGAGTAATCAGTGAGCTTCCTTTTTTCTCACTCCATCATATCCAATTCATTTTTAAGTATTAATATTATTTGTATTCTTACTACTTCTATTATTAATTTATACCTCTCCAAGTTTACTATCAGTTTCCTACAACAGACTCCCATTAATTCCGGTATTATAGCTTCATCCTGTTGACACATAAAAGTAGCCATCACAGCCCTGACTCAGAAATTTCACTTTCAGGAATTCATTAAGTCAAAGATGTATGGTAAGAATGTTCACTGCAGTAGGAGTGCTCAAAGATTATTGTTAAGTGACTTGATAGGGGACTCCGTAGAAGGACACACACATATCGCTTTGATTTCTCTGCCAAACTCTAGACATAGCCAGAATGACTTTGAATAAGTAGTGTCGATGCTAACTCATGTGTTCATATAATACTACAAGTATTGCCATCATTCCTAAGATCAAAGTCAGCCTCTTTCTAAGGGACCAAATCTATTCCTAATTGTATTTCTTGTCATTTGGAGCTCTTGATTTTGGTAAACTTTCTCTTTTGCTGACTCAGATCAAGATATTACCAGGAGGTCATAGAAAGATATTAAAGCTATGATCCTAGACCCCCTAAAATTTCCACTGTTAGGTTAACCTAGTTTCCAAGAACAATAACAACAAAGTAAATGAAGGCCTTTTAATTACAAAAAATTAAGAGTTTAAATGCAGAGAAGTGCAGATAGCATGTTTGATAATTGTTGGATAAAGAACTCAACTTTTGTTCTTCTAGACTAGCAATAATGCACAAAAGACTAGCCTATGCTGAATTTTTAGAGACAAAGTTCAAGAGGAATTCTTCATAAAATTTAGGAATCACATTGGAAATCAAAATGTTCAGAAGGAAAATTTTACATGCAGCTATAAAACCTCTTACTATTATACAAAGATTCTGTCCTCACCACAGTGTACAGCTGCATATCCAGGACTAGCATCTTACCTGGGTAATGTAAGTCCTACAGACCTCCAAGGGAAACACATGCCATAAGGTCTCTTTAGATCTGAACAGTTATTGATATCTGATGGCGAGATCTCTCAAACTCATACTTTACTGCAGTTATAAAATAAACTTTAAAAAATAGTTTACCATGCTTTTTAATGCATTCCATTATGTTTGCATATCACTCAAATGTATTATTTTAGATTCAAATGAAAATTGAGCCCTTAGGTTAATAATTGTAGACTAATATGGTCCAATCTAATCTATTAAAAATCTTGGACACAACATTGCCCATATTATTTTCATTCATAAGTTATAATTCAAATAAGAAACTCTTTGGAAGCTATTTTTAAGATCATAATTGAAAATTACTATACAATGTAGTAAATAAAAGAACAAGACAGTGATTAAAAAGCAAAGGTAGTATAAATGTATATATCCTAACATTATACATTTAAACTATTTTATAGGTTAGATATTATTTTAATAAACAATTTAACAATATTTGGCTCTGTCTAGTACATAATAAACTAGATTAAATATAAGTATGATATGCAAATATAAAAACATATATAGGTTTACAATAAAAATCATATAAACTTATACTTTTCCTTAGGCCTACTGTCCTCAAGAAGATTGATACAAGGGTAATAAAAGAGGGGGAAATTGAAGAATTACAGTCTCTGATGTATTGTGAGAGAGACAGAAAAAAACCCTTAAACTGAATATTTGATTATTGAAGGTCATTGCATAAGCAAAACACTTTCCCTCAATTACACCTAATTATTTAATTGTTTACATTTACTAATGAAACAAAACAACACAAAACAAACAACTGCAAGTGGCTGTATTTTCTGCAAGTGATAATCGTCCATCAATGTGTTCAGAAAGATTCTTAAAATTACCTGAAGCAGGTCTGTTTACCTACAAAGGTGTATTTTATCCCAATTAATGCATAAAAGCAGAGTTGCCCCTAACTGAGGCATGCTCCTTGGCTGTGCGGCTCAGCCGTAATGATCCCTGTGCTTGGCACTTGTACATCAATTATGATCATCATCATCACGGTCGTTAAGCTGAACGTTCATTATTATCAGGATGCTGGGGACAGCAGATTCCATCATAGGGTGCAGTGGGCGAGCTGTCTCAGTCCCACCCAAGTTTCTGCAGATAGTGATGTGCCACATTAAATCTGTGATGTGTTCCACATCCCACTCCATTGCAAGCGCCGCAGACGGGAAAGGTCAACTTTATGTTCTGTGCAATATGCTTAGGCCCTCTAAATTAATGCTTTGCAGTATTAGATATTTTTATGCTTCGTAGCATATCAAATCCTGTTTAGGACCAAAATGCAGTGACAATAACAAAAAAAAGGGCGGCTTCTCTGTTGTAATTCACCTATAACAAGGCACATGAGAGAAGGCTCTATCAACATGAACTTCCTTAAAAATCTCTTCCTGAATTTTTCAAACAAAAGAAAACATGAAATAGTTCCATTAAAAGCACTTGTCTAAAGTTAATATGAAAACTAATTCCAATTAAGATAAAGGCTTTAGACTATGGTGTCTGCTTCAGTAAATGCAAGCATATGTGAATGTTCTGACAGCCAAAAGAATGTTTTTAGTACCAGTATTCTGCAGTTTTTATTGTCCAACTCTTTACAGCTACCCAAATAGATTAAATTAATAATGGCTGGTAGATTCTCCTTATTTAGTTTCATTTCTATTTTAGATATTGAAATCAGCACAATGAAGAATTTATAAATGCAAAGTTGTTACTTGAATTTAGAACGTTGGACCATTTAAGACACAGAGCTACAGTCTAACATTTTAACTTAGGGTATTTTACAAATAGATCAAAGAACTATGAGTAAGTAATATGATAGGCATGTTATTTTATTATTGATTTCTAGACTTTCAAGAAAAATTATATATATATATGTGTTATTTTTCATTATTGATTTTCATACTTTCAGGAAAAAAACAGTATTATTTGCTTAAATTTGCTGACTGTGATTTCTTTGTATGGTGTTTTGCATATTAATAGCATTAATTAATTAACATTTGATTTTTGTATTAACTAATACCCTTTAATACAATACAATTGTATAATAAATCACATAAAAATTATAACCTCCACACTTAAAGATGATAAAAGAGAAAGAAAATTCTCCATGTAAATAATTTTAAAACTTGATGGAAATGGTGAAGAACAGGAACCAAATATACTTAATTGATCTGTTTCTTGGCTGGAATCAATCTATTGCATTCAACTAAGTGTTATGTGCATTTAAATGTTTGCAAATAGTCCATTACCCCATAGGAGAAGTGTATAAGCGTGCCAGTCTTTTTTTCTTCAACATTTTGAACTTAATAACTCTAACCTGCCTAAAACTGTCTTCAATCAAATAAAAATGAATAAGTTGAGTCCGCCCATCTCTGAGATCAAGAACAGTTTTATTAAAAAAAATAAAATAAAAATAAAGAATACTAAGCCTTGTTTTAGCAATTTATTTGGCACAAGTCACACCCAAATCAACATTAAATCAAAATAGAAAACATTTTTAATAGTTCTAAGGTTTTACATATACCTCTGTATCGTGCAGGCTATATTAGCTACACAGAAGGATAATTTGTTTATTTACTATGGTTATTTGGTTATATGAAACTCAGTGGCCCTAATGTCTTTCCAGAAAATAACTGACTACTTCATTTTCTGTGTAATTTTGTTATAAGTTATAGTTTCTGACTTCTAGACAATAGGTTAAACATATAGTAAGAACTTTTCTTTTTATCTCCCACAGGTAAACATCTTGGTATTTTCCCAATTTAAAAATTTTTTATCTAAGCGCTGACAAATATTATTCTGGAATGAGATAAGAAATATTTATTAGCTTTCTGATTTTCTCTATTACATACCTAGAGATATGATAGCACACATATCTCTATTTATGCCATCTATCCTTCCCTCCATCCATCCATCCATCCATCCATCTTCTGGCTACAGAGATTGAGAGCAAGCAAGCACCAGTCTCCATGACTGTAAGTTAGCGGAACTATATTCTGTGACCACAAATTCAAGCCTTGACCCTGGTTGGCTCTTCCATAGATGATGATCCATGTCATTGATCACAGGGTAACTGAGTCATAAAACATAACACAACACTAAACAAACACAAAACCCTGAAAACAAATCTCTTACCGACAGGTCAGCAGCACCACCATTCCATAAAATTGCTATAAATAATTTTGTAACCAAGAAGGTATTAATTATGAGAATATTTATATTTGCTGAAATCAGTGTATAGTTTTAGACTTTTAAAAGGAGCACCCTTTTTTTTTTTAAAACATTGCATTAACTCACCTTGTCGCAGATCCATTTCTTAGGATTTTCATCTCTGAAATGTGGAGGGTTGAGACTGTACTTGCTTGACAAATGCATTGATGGGAGGTACTTTTCATTCTTATGGTAGGAAGAAAATGGCAAAAACCTGAAAGAACATTAACGTGATATTCTTAAGTTGATTTCTAGAGACATTGCTTTTAGAAAAATAAAAATTTAGAGAAGTAGTGAAGTGTGGTGAAAATAAACTATCACTTTGGATAGGAATACTTGAGTTTCACTTTAGTCTCTGCCCACTGTTAGTAATTTTTATGAATCGTCACTTCTTATTCTTCGAGTGCAGACACTAAAACTTTCTTCACAGAAGTATTGTAAGTCTCAAATATTTTGTAAATATAGAAAGTGTTAAATAACAAGCTTATTATTTAACGGTGCCAAATAACTCCTTATTTGTCATGTAAGTAAGCGTTCTTAATTTTAAAATGGATAGGCAATTCTCATTGAAATAGGTTTTCTTTGGATCTTAATTCACCCAAATAATGGAAGTATTTTGTTTAGGTGGCAGTTATAAATGATGGGGCTTTCGAGTCTGCCTGACCCATACTCACATCTTAGCCTTGCCCTTGAGAGCTCTGTTTGCGCCTGCAAGTTACTTTACCTCTATGAGGTTTTACTTCTACACAGAGCTGTTGTAAGGAAAAATCTATGCAAGAAGGGGTAAATACCCAGGCTCATCACCCTATCCATGCATCCACCATAAGAGCCTATTGTCAGAGAACCTGACACTAGAGATCTCTGGTCTCAGGGAAAGCAGGAACCAGGAAAGGTGGGTGCCAAGGGAGGCAGCAGATGGTACATAAGGATTTTCATTCAAAATCGGCCCATGGGACCCTCCCAGGCTCTTCTCTCTAAGTGAACTGGCTGTTGGATTTATCTACTTCAGAACACAAATGTATCTTCTCAAAAGATACTGAGAGTGCCCAGAGAAGCCACTTCAAATGTCAACACTTGGGGATTTCTTAATTAGAAGGCCACGCCACAGTGCACTAAAGTACGTTAGTCAAAAAACCAATCTCGCACAAAAACACAGCTTCTAATCTGACTTTTAGAGTCTCTTTTTTAATATGAACTTAAGAATGCATTAACAATTGGGGAAAGAACCAACGTGAAAGGAAGACCGAAGTCCAAATATAAAAGATAACCTGCTAGAGGGAACAGATGTACCGGTAATGCAGGGAACAGAAGTATATTTCAGAAATGTGTAATTAATATTATCAAAGGAGATATGGTATCAATGGAATTAGAGCTAGATCACATTTTAAATAAAATAAACATTTAAAGAAAAAAATCAAGTCCTGGGGGATATATATATATATATATATATTCTGCTGAGTAAAGTATTCTGAAATTCAGATTTTGAAAAACTTAAGTTGAGGTCCTAAAAATTTATTGAGCCATTACCCTAGGCCAATATTTTCACACATACTATCTTATTTAATTAAGACAAAGAAGGGACCTTTAAAACTCCCAATTCAATTAAGATTTTGTTTTTACCATTATAATAATACATTTGTTTCAAAAATAATAAACTGGGAAAGCAGTGTTAGTTCATCAATTTTTATACCTCTCTGTAATTTCTTTTTTATGCTTATTAATAAACTCCTCTTCAATATTTTTGCTGAGAAAATATTCTCTAATATTACCTATTGTGAAAAACTGAACACAGAGCTTTGAATTGTACAAAATGACACAGGCACGTGCTGGATCTCAGGAAAAGAGCTCTCCTACAAGACAGATTACGGTCCTTCGGGTGTTAGCTTGCACATGGGATGGACATCGCACACACACAAAACTTAAGGTGGCTCCAGTGTCCCTGAGTGTATGAAGAAGGAGCCATGAGCTGGCTGCTGCACTTATAGTTCTTATCACTTCCGAATTGCATTTTTACAGAAAAGTTTTCTTTTGTGTCTGAACAAAATTTACTTTTTCAAGGGAATAGATGACTAAGAAGACAAGGCTAAAAGACTAGTATTTCCCTATCCATAAATTAATTTTACTTTCACTTAACCATAATGTTTAATTAAAGTAACATGTATAGTCATAAGTGTATGTATTTACATGCACATGTACATATATCCAATAATATTTACATCTTATGTAAATACTATTTAGATATTTACCCTTAATTTAGGAAGAAGTTGATTCTCAAATAGGACCTGCTCTACAAAAATGAAAATAGATGAGAAACCATAAAAATCACTTCTAGTTTAAAATCAAACTTTTAGATAATTATCTGTTATGTTAAAAATGTTATATTTTACCAACTTTAAATACATATTCAAAGGTGTTTTATGCTTGCAGTGAGTACTTTTCAGTAAACTGAAAACCTTTAAAAAAAAAATATGGGTTTGCCTATTATCTTATAATCTCATCAAGAATTCCGTATTTGGGAGAAATCTTAAATGCAATGTGACGATATAGTGGTAAAGGGTGTCCCAAAATTCACGCAAGATTTGAATTTTGCGTCATTTGTGCGGTGAAGTGTTGCCAACAACAAAAAAAAGAGCGTGACAGCTGACAGTTCAGGGTTATTAAAAATGGAGGGGAAGCCGAGATGGCACAGTGGGTTAAGCGCTCACTTTGCAGCGCCGGATACCGAGGATCAAATCCCGGCCCGGCCCGTGCGGAACCATATGCTGAACTGGGAGCTCCCC